>JAOTQJ010050220.1:0-14522 GCA_025642045.1 Solanum sejunctum
CGATCTATGAGGGTCCGGGGTGAAGTAAAAAATTTAAATTTAAAAAATTTAAATTTTTCGTAAAGTAAATTTATTTTGGCTAATCACAAATGTTTCTTTTACTCTTTTTTAACTATAAATAAGTGGAATAGTGTTAGATGACGTGATATTTTCTTTTTAAAAAAATATAAATAGGTGGAATAAGTTTATGATGTGACATAGTGAGATTGAACATAAAATTCATGTCATAAAGAGTGCATCTCACGCACATGGTCTGCTGCACAACTGTGTCTACTTGATAAAAAATGGGCAAGTTGGAGTGCCCATTTATGCACTTTGAAAGTTTGAATTTCAACTTAAAATTTCGCACCAAGTTATGGGGTCAATTTATATATTGTGCCTTGTTATTTAGTTGTCCCTCCTTTCATAGGATGTCATCGTGTCTAGTTTCTGGGTTGGCTACCAAGTACATCCCCTTACTTCTTGTTTGTTCCTCTATTTTCCCTCACCTCATAATTGCCTCTTATTGTAGATTTTTTCCTTATCATCCTCATTAGTTACTTGTAGTATATATTCCTTGCTTACATGCTTTTCATACTTGCTTTATTTTGAAGCTTAATCAGTCGATGCCTTCTAAATATCACTTATTGGTATTCATACTATACTTCTACACCCTGTAGATCATAGTACATATTCTCTTATTGATTTGGATCATGCGAAGCAACTCTTGAATTTTGGAGACTTGGGTGAGCTCTTAGCGTTCAGAGTGGCCTACTTCCCTTTATTTTAACTTGGACTGGTCTTTATTTTGCATTTGCAGACAATTATGCTATTATTATATTTAAAAAGCCTTGTAAAAATGACTTTAACATGTATCAAATGACTATTAGTGCGTGATTTAGAAATATTTTTGTTGCAAGACAACTTAAGTGATAATGGATTAAAAGTGTGTATTTATTTGAATTTAAATAGTTTTGTGCGGCAATAAGACACCCATAAAGTCAAGGTGTACTTTTGAAAAATCAAAATAACTCCAATGGTGACTTTATGGCTTTTCTCTAATAAATAAAAATAATCTGAGAAGAACATATTAAGGTAACAATATAATTACCCCTTGGTTGGATGGTTGTACATGTTATATTTATTGTATTGTTACTTTAAATATAATATTTATTTTGATTATTATTTAAATCCCATTGTATCATATTGTTTAAATCTATCGTTCAGGTAATGACGAAAATACACATTTTATGTAACAATTGATTTGGTGTGGTTGCATCGTTACTTTAATCTCTTCATCTCATTTTTTGACTTTGTTTATTATTTAATAATTTGATTTTATCATTTGTCCTATCTTTTTATGGTAGGTATAACATATCCCATATAATTTCTTGTAAATTTATTATTCAAATTATAAATGTATGACATTATGTAACAACAAATAACAATACACTCTATCTAAATATTGTATTAATTGAAACAATACATAACAACCATCTAAACAAAGTGTAAATCAGTCTTTACACAAAATAGATTTTCTTATCGGTACATAACAATGAATCTAAATAACACAATACAATAAATTTAAATAACAATTAAAATAAATATTACATTTGAACTAATAATACAATACAATATAATATAAAAAGAAATTTAAATAGGGTGTTAACGTACACCAAATATAATGGAATATATTTATCAACATACAAAAAGTCGAAAATATGTACTAATATTTTTTTTAATTAAATTTAATATAGGAGAAATAAAAAGGAAAAAAATAGTTTGGGATGCAGAAATAAAGAAAATCGGAGTGTATAGAGAAGCAAATGAAATCGCTTTGTTGAAGCACCAAACACTCCGCCATTGGCGTGAGCTTCATCTCAGACAAGCTGCAAATCAACTCAATATCAGCTTATTTGGCGCCACACCATGCTGCGAAGGTAACCCTAAACCAAAATCTCAATTTTGTACGGTTATCAATCTATACTCTCTGATAATCCGTAGCTTTTGTTAATTCATTAGGTTTTTAATATTGTAAACATTAAACCTGTGATTCATCGGATAGGTAGTTTGTCAATGTCGATTTTTACTCTCAAATATTAGTTTTACAGAAGTATTTGAATGAGAAGAATTAGGGTTGAAATGAATTTGTTGCATGAAAATTGAGTGGTTGAACTAATTTAAGATCTTCTTCTTTTTTTTTCTTTTTGTTTCTTTGCAGGTCCATCCTGCGACTTTCGGCTGGTCACTCAGTAAAAAGAATTCCAATAGAGGTCACAACACAGGTATTTTTTAGAATATCCTCCTATTTACATGTTTATATAGATAAATAAAAACCATTAGGTGATTCTTTCCATGTATCCTGACCTTGGTGGATAGAGTTACTTGTTACGTGATAGTTGCTATTGGTGGGAGGTGGGAGGTATCATGTGTAATTAGTCGAGGTGTACGAAAGCTTGTCTAGGAACCACGGTCATCAAAAGTTCTCTTTTTTTTTTTTCGAGAAAAAGATCTGTTGTGGGTGCTGTAGAGCCAAGTAAAATTTCATGAATGGTGATCAAGGCACTACCAAAATATTGTGAATGGTGAACTGTTGTGTGTCACATCGTGCAACAGCTCTATCTGGTTTTTGTTCATTTCCTGATTCACATAATGGAAATAAATATTTGGGTTGTGTTAATGAAATGAATTAGTTATCTTCTATCACCTGTTGTAGTACTTTTCTTAGTTTATCAGGATATTTGATTTGCATAATGAAATAAACAAGTCGGTGGTGGCTATACATAGATGCCAAGTATTTGCCTTTCAGATAAAGTAATGAGCAAATGGTTTTGTTCATTAGAAGTTCAAAAGAAAGTGGGTCATAGGTGATGATTATTAATAGTTGGAAGCACGGTCTGGGATGAGAGGAGTAGTTCCACATAGAGCCTTGTCCTGAAAAGTTTCTTGTTAAGTGAATACGTGAAAGTATCATTGGTTCTCTAATGGTGGAATACATAGCAATGTTTTTTTTCCTTGTTTTAGAAAATTAACTGGTATTATAGACATAGAAGTACACCAATAGTGAACAGTAGTAGTTACATCAAAAGTATAAAGGGTTTGTCAAAAAGAAACTTAGCACCTATTTCTCGAATCTCGCATAAACTATCTAAGAAAAGGGTAATATCCCCGGATCCTTAGGTACAGAATTATTACACCAAAAGTAAAAGGTCACTAAACCATTCATTAAAGCTTTGGATAGGGATGCTCTTGTTCTCAAAATATCTCTGATTTCTCTCCCTCCATATCGTCGACCAGATGCAGGCAGGGACAATCTTCCATCTATCCTTGTGTCCTGGCTGATTTCCATCTCTATTCCAACATGCAGTACATCTGCAGTATTTTGAGTCGTGGTACATGTCATACCTCTTAGGTTAATGAAATACATCCATAATTTCTCAGTCACTTTATAATGGAAAAAGGTGGTTTATTGTCTCTGCCTCAGATTCACAAAAAATAAAAATAAAAAATCTGAAGCACAGTTGTCTTTCTCTTTTCATTAAGTTGTCTTGAGTCAAAACATAGTCTTGCAACAAGCCATGTGAAACAAGCAAAACCTATGTGGTATCTTAGCTTTCCAGATTATCTTCTAGGCCTCCAACTCCTTGATTTTGGTTGAAATGTCCATTATCTTGTAGGCTGATCTCACCTTGAACTTGCCATCTTTATCTAGCTTCTACATCAATTTGTCTTCCTCACAGGCGGTCTTGGTTTGTTCCAGTGTGTTTTAGAATTGAGTCATTTTCTCCACTTCCCAGTCATTGAGGAACCTTCAGAAGGTCAGATTCCATCCTTGTTCATTGCTGACTTAGAATTGTAGCCATTTTCTGATGATTGAGAATATAAATGTCTGGGAACTGTGGTCTCAAAGGTGTTTGTCCCACCCATATATCATTCCAAACAAAGTTTTTCTCCCCTTTCCCACATTAATAACAGAATTACTCCACATTCTTGGCCACTGATTTCTCATAGTTTCTCCATAGACCCACACCAGAAGAGATATTAACCTCCTCAATAGTCCAAGGTCCTTGCCATATCTTGCAATGATAATGTCCTTCCGCAAGCTCTGTCATCTATTGCTAACCTCCAAAGCCATTTTAATGGAACACTCTTATTGTGTGCTTTCAAGTTCCTAGATCCCAAAACTCCCCTTTCTTGTCGGTTATAACAACATCCCACTTAACCAAATGAAATTTCTTTTCCCCCTCTCTATTATCTTGCAAAAGAAAATTCCTTTTCATGGTGTCCAACCTCTAGGTGATCTTCTCAGGCAGAGGAAAGAGGGACATTATATTTGTTAGCAAGGCATCAAGAACACTATTGATCAGGGAATCACCCATTGATGAGTATTGACTTATCCAGTTAACGAACTTCTTTTCACACTTTTCCACCACGGAGTTCCAGATGCTCAGAGATTTCTTCTTAGCTCCCAAAAGCATGCTAAGATAAGTGATGGGAAGTTCCTTATCTTGCCACTTAAATGTTTGCTAGGGGACTGATCTCTGGTACTTCATTCACAGGGTAGATAAAACTCTTTCTCCAGTTGATACGAAGTTCAGATGTTGCTTCAAACAAAATGAATAACCCTTAAGTGTTTTAGTTGTTTGATTTGGATGTTGAGATGGATGTGTGGACATACTAGGAGTGATAAGATCAGGAAAGGAATAAGACAATTCAGGAGAAGTTAGAGGTGACCCCTGTGGTTGACAAGATGAAGGAAGCGAGACTGAGATGGTTTGGACATGTGCAGAGAAGAAGTACCGATGCTCCTGTTAAGAGGTGCGAGAGGTTGGATTTAGGAGCTACACGAAGGAGTAGAGGTAGACCGAAGAAGTATTTGGGGGAGGTGATCAAATAAGATATGACGACACTTGATCTCACCGAGGACATGACCTTAGACAGAAAGGAGTGGAGGTTGCGTATTAGAGTAGCAGATTAATAGGCTAGTAGGGATAGGTTAGTAAGATTAGTCGGGTCTTTATATCCTGTGGTGTTAGTATCTGTCTTATGTGTGTTAATTTTATTGTATTTACTTTCTATCCTTGTCTTCGTTATTAGTCGTTTTTCCTTGTTTCTCTTTTTCTTTTCTTTTTTTCCATATCTATTTTATTCTGCTTATGGATTTTTGAGACGAGGGTTCTCCGGAAATAACCTCCCCACCTCTATGAGGTAGTGGTAAGGTGTACGTACTTTTTACCTTCCCAAAACCCCACTTGTGGGATTCCACTGGGTACATTGTTGTTGTTGTTGTACTCTCTACATCACAAAACACTAATATGTCATCAACATATTGTAAGTGGGAGATAGGAAAAATCCTCCTCACTCACCTTAAAACAACAACATACCAGTGGAATCCCACAAGTGGGGTCTGGGGAGGGTAAACATACGTAGACCTTACCACTACCTCATAGAGATAGAGAGACCCTCCTCACTCACCTTGAAGCCCCTAATTCTGTTGTTAAGCTAAGCAAGCTTCAGCACATCACTTAGACCTCCCATAGCTAGGATAAATGAAAAGGAGAAAGGGGGTCTCCTTGTCTCAATCCTTTCTTAGAGGGAAAAAAGCTAGATGGTGGATCATTAATCAGAATAGAGAACTTCGATGTGGTCATATAAAACTGCATCCATTTTATTCTAGTGTTGCCCAACCCCATCCTCCTGAGTGTACGTTACAAATTTTCCCAGTTCAAGTGGTCATAAGCTTTCTCTATGTCTAGCTTGTGGAGAATTCCTGGGTCTTTGGATCTGCTTCTCACATCTACACATTCATTGGCCACCAAAATGACACCCATATTTGCCTACCTTTTATAAAGGCCATTTGTTGGTCATCTACTAACTTTGGCATAACCCTCAAGTCTTTCTGTTAGGATCTTTGAGATGATTTTGTAGAAGCTCTCATTCAGGCGAATTGACCGGAATCTTTCAATTTTGATGCTTCCACTTTCTTAGGAATTAGGACTATAAAAGTGGCCTTAAAGCTTTTTTCAAACTATACCTGACCAGGGAGGTTCTGGATGGAAGCTACCACTTCCTCCTTAATCACTTCCCAACACTGTATATAGAAGGCCATTGAGAACCCATCAGAGCTGGTGCTTAACCCCTTGCACATGAGAACACACTGTTTTTTATTTCTTGCTCTTCAAATTGGCCTGGCAATGCAACGTTATCCCCTTCACTTGAACCGAGGTCTCCATACTTCTTACTCAGTGTATAGTTTTTGATAGAATCTAATTTATTTCATCTTTGATCCCATCTGGTTCATTAACATTGGCTCCATTTATGATTAATTTGTCAATGTTGTAGTGTCTCTTATGACAATTAGCAATTCTGTGGAAATTTTTGAATTGTTGCGCCTTCCTTGAGCCAAAGGGCCCTAAATCTTTTCTTCCAAGCCACTTCCTCTCTCTTGGTTATTTCCTCCAACTCCACTGTTAGTACTTCTCTCAAGTAGGACTCATCTTCAGAAAGAGTTCTCAAGGCAATATTTTTCTTTTGTTTTGTTTGTTGTTGGTCTCTTTTCTTTTCTTTCTATTTACCCTTTCCTCGTTGTTTGGAAACAGTCTCACTATCTCTATGAGGTAGGGGTAAGGTCTGAGTACAATTTACCCTCCCCAGACCCCACTTATGGGATTTCACTGGGTATGTTGTTGGTGTTTTCGTTAGGACAAGCAATGAGGGATTTGGGAATTGCATAAATCTTTCTGCCAGCAGTTTTGAGATTTATCTTGTACACTCCCCCAACCAGACTGATGGATCTAAAACCATTTAGTTCAACTGCCCCTACCTTTTTTTTAAGGAATAAGTGCAACATTAGTGGCATTAATGCTCTTCTAAAAAGTTCCTCTAGCATGGAAATTTTGTACAGCAGCCACCAACTCATGTTTGATAATGTCTCAGCAATGACTAAAGAACGCCATTGTATAACTATCTGGGTAGGGGTTTTGTCCCCCGCACATGCCCTGATACTCTTCACTATTTCATGTTCCTGAAAAGAAGCCTCTGGGAGATAACAGTCTACTGTATCAATTCTAGGACATTCTCTCATATCTAGTTGTGTCTTCCATTCTTCTGTTTCTGTGTATAACTTCTGCATAATATTCAACAATTTCTTTCTTAATCTCCTTAGGTTTTGTAATCTCAACTTCATTGACTCTCTCAGGTTATCAAATAGATAATTGTACGAAATCCTTACCTTGCCAATGTATATCTGTAGCTGCTGCCAAATATTAAGAAACTCATTCAATCTTTGCTGGTACACACCCACGAAGATATGCAATGAAATCGATGGGGCTAACTATACCAAAATTACGAGTTCGCTATGTAGAGCAACTTCCGTTAAACTTCCGAGTTGAAAGAATCAATATCCATGGAGAATTTAGGGACTTAAATTCTAATTATATAATTTGTTATTTTTCTGATGAAAATGAAGTCAAAGTAGCTTTTATAAAGCTAAACCAACATAGAGGCTAGGGGCCCACCTTGACATGCCTGCTTGTGCAGTCTTACGAAAATGTGAATATCTCTCTATTCTAAAGTTGGATAGACTCGTAGCTCTTCAATTTGATAGATCATGGGCATTCTTACTCTCTATATATTAGGAGAAAAGTGCTGAGACATTTGACACAATTTCAGAGAATTCCGTAACAACATTTACAATAACTTTTACCGACTTTTATTTTGCAACTTCCTTGACTTCCACACTTAGCATATGAACTTTTTGCAATTAAAATTACTCATAAGAGAAGTCCTTCATAATCATATTATATTAAAAGTGGGAAGCTCTTATTTTCAAAGTTGAATTACGATTTTGCCCTTGTTATAAATCAAAATGCTATAAAATATCTAATCTAATTAAATCTTAATTGTAATAACCTCCCATTAAATATTTATTTATGTACTTTGTATCTAAGACTTTTTAGTGACCCCTTTTTAATCATTTTTATGGCTCATCATAGTCAACCCACATTTGAATTACTTTCATCTTCCAAATGTTACTACAAATATATCATTTATTGACAATTCATTGTCATTTAATTATCAGTTTTTTTGGTTTGCCATAAATCTCTCTTTTTTACGGATATTGCTTCAAAGAGAAAAAGTAAACATGAAGAGGAAAGACCAAAAGTTGCATTTTATACATAATAATTGTGGACCTTTTGGTTCTTTTTGGTTAAAGAATAAACTATTTTACTTATATATAATAGGATTAGTATCAACTTCTTATAAGATGCCCCTCCACCTTTAGAAGTTTACCACGTCTGGTAAATGATATTTTCTTGTCCTCATTGATCAAATTTTCTCAATTTCAAATAAAATTTGATTGCATGCACTCTTTGATGCAGCTAGTTACATTCCTAAAATTAGGTTGCCAACTTAGATTATGGCCAAATTCATGGGAAAAAAAATAAAAGTTTGGCTGACAGTAGAGCTCATAGCCTCTCATAGAATTCAATTTGACTTTTATAAAGATGCATATTTTTTTATTATTTTCCTTCACACTATATTCTTAGTTAAACTGCTTATTATATTGTATAACTTTGAAATTTGCTATCATTTCGAAAAGGATTTTTGGCTTTATTTCATTTCTTCAAGTTTTTTTTTAGGTTTAAATTTTCTACTCTTTTATTTAGCCTTGAAATTTGCTTGTAATGTTTAAAAAAATGCAGGTATTTGATTATTTAGTATTTTGGGCTTTTGATTTATTTAAGTTCAACGTTTTTTTAATAAATTTTTTGTTACTTTATTTATTTAGCCTCAATTTTTGGTACTTATCTAAACGGGGCTTGTAGTTACAATATTGATTATTTTTTGTGTTGTTATATTGTATGTTGTGTTTTTGAACATTTTTATGAATTTTATGTTATGCAGATACACTGTTTTTAAATTTTTTCTTTTGTATGTATGTGATTTAAAAAATTTGAACAAATTAATATGGAATACATGTGCAACTCACTTATTAGAAAACTAGTATGTTAAAAAGATTTAGTCTTATTCCAAAAGCATAAGTTAATTCTAGGGGCCTCTAGGAATCTAAGTAGACAAATACAACCTGACTCCTTCCTCACCAAACATTCGTGATAGCATGGATTTATTGTAAATGATAGATTTTTTTTTTTGAGAAGGAAATGATAGATTCTTGCACCCATAGTATCTATGAAATGTGACATTCTATTTGTAGAGCTTATTGATCAACCTTTTGAAATTTATCACCTTGTTGGCCACCTAAGAAGTTCTTTCCCCTCAAGTCCTTCTTGCCTTTTTATAGTCATTACCAGCTCCAATGACAAAGCGGTGCTTTCTAGTTTTGTCTCTTGAATGTCACAGTGCATTCTTTGGGGCCTTTTCAACTTCTCCGTCATACTAGATGGAGCCTACAAGAGGTACGTGTAATATTTGGGGTTGCTTGATCATTTTCTCTTGATGAGTACTCTTTTTTTTTTTTTTTTGGAGAATTGGTAAGTTTGTATTATTCAGCATTAGGACATGTTGGCCACCTTCAAACTTCAATTTACAATTACAAATTTCCAATCAGCTCTACAATTTGATCTACATCCACTATACATAATTGCTTACACCAAAAAAGGAAAGATACTAAACAATTCTATTTGACTTTGTGAATGGAGTAAGATCTATCTTCAAAACATCTTCCATTCCTTTCTCTCTACACAGACCACCATATGCACAATGGTATTAACTTCCACCATCTTTTTTGAGTCTTGCTTCCCCTTGTCTACTCCAGCAACAGAAAAGATCAGCTATGTGCTTTGGCATGGTCCAACTTTGACCAGTGATGTTGAGAAAAAGTTCCCAGAGCTGTGTTGTGAACTTGCAGTGTAGGAATAGGTGACTGATTGTTTCCCCTATTAGATTACATAGAAAACATCTTGGTACTAGTGCCCTTCCTTGAAGAACTTCTTGGGTTAGACAGGCTCTTCTAATTACTAACCAGGTGAAACATTGCACTTTTGTAGGAATTAAACCTTTCCAAATATGCTTCCACTGATATTGAGCTAGTCCAGATCCCCCATGTCTCCCTCTGTTATAGGCACTATTAACTGTGGACTTGCCCTCCTTGTTGTGTTTCAAATAACCCTATCTGTTGCATTTATGTCAAGCTTAGTAACCCCTAATTTTTCCAGCAATGAGGCCACTCTCTCTACTTCCCAGTCATTCAAAAGTCTTCTGAAGGATAAGTTCCATCCTTGTATAGACCAGCAATCACCGACCTTGGCATTAGGATTGGTTCAAATGGAAAAGAGGTCTGGAAATGATTCACTCAAAGGAGTCTGATCAATCCAACCATCCATATGGTGTTGTAACTGTGTGTGCATATTGGATTCAGCTCCCCATATTTTGTTGTTATCACTTCCTTCCAGAGAGCCTTATCCTCTATGATGCATCTCCAAAGCCATTTCATCAAAAGACATCTATTTTGGACTTTAAGATTTCTGATACCCAGGCCCCCTCTTTCCTTGCTTGGCATTACAGTATCCCACTTCACTAGATAGTAACCCTTGCCTTCTTTCCCTCCTTGCCAAAGAAAGTTCCTTCTGAGCCCGTCTAGTTTCTTGACAACTTTAGAAGGCATTGGGAATAAGGACGTAACATAAGTGGGCAGGGAGTCCAGCACAGAGTTAATCAAAATCACTCTGCCTCCCAATGAGAGATATTGTGCTTTCCACCTTGCGAGCTTCCTTTCTGTCTTTTCTAGGATCCCATCCCAAATCTCCAGTGCTTTATGTTTGCTCCCTAAAGGCATACCCAAATAAGTGGTTGGCAATCCTTCAATTTTACATCTAAAAATGCTAGCCAAACCTTGAATTTGGGGTACATCTTTAACAGGAATCAAGCTGATAAAGTTCAGTTGTTCAGCTTTTGGTTCACACATGATGATGGTATCGTCTGCACATAGTAAGTGACTGATTTCTTTTACCCTTCCTGATCTGTCCCCTATATTGAAGCCTTTGATCCATCTGTGTTGTGTTGCTATTCTCATCATACTATCAAAACCTTCCATTGCTAAAATAAAGAGGAAAGGAGATATAAGGTCCCCCTGTCTCAATCCTCTTTCTGAGGGGAAGAAGCTGACTGGTTCCTCCATTTACAAGGACTGAAAATCTAACTGTCTTGATGCATATTTCTATCCATTTCAGCCACTTGTCGCCAAATCCCATTTGTCTCAAAGTGTTCAGCAGATAAGACCAATTTACATGGTCATAAGCTTTTTGGATATCCAACTTGCATAATACACCTGCATCTCCACCTTTCAATCTTGAGTCTATGCATTCACTAGCTATTAATGCAACATCAATGATCTGTCTCCCTTTAATGAAAGCCATCTGATTCTTGTTGACTAGTTTGCTTATCACCTTTTTCATCCTCTCTGCTAATAACTTGGCTATGATTTTGTATACTCCTATCAAACTTATTGGTCTATGGTCCTTCAACTCTTAAGACTCCAATCTTTTTGGGAATCAGAGCTATGAATGTTGTATTGAAACTCTTCTCTAAAGCCTGATTGGAGTGAAAGTGAGCGATAGTGTTGATTAGGTCTCCCTTCAATACATCCCAGAAAGTGTGAAGAAAAATCATAGGGAATCCATCTGGGCCCGGTGCCTTCTCCTTATCACACATCCTTATACTTTTCAAAATTTCTTCCTGTTCAAAGGGTCTTTGTAACCAAGTTTGTTCTTCCTCAGATATCCCATTAACATTCTGAATGTTTAGATCAGGCCTCCATTCTTCAGGTTCTTTGTATAGATTCATGTAAAAATTTTGAACTGCTTCTTTGATCAAAACCTGATCCTTCACCATGCTTCCTTCCACCTCAAGTTGTTCCATGGAATTGATTCTTTTATGTCAAGTGGCAATTCTATGGAAGAGCTTGGTATTTTTGTCGCCTTGTTTCAGCCATTGTATCCTGGATCTCTGTTTCCAAGCCATCTCCTCATTCTTAGCTATCTCTTCAAACTCCAGAGCTAGATTTGTCTTCTACAATACTTCATCATCATTGAGTGCCCTGTGCTCCTGTATGGTTTCCCAGCTTGCTATCTGATTCAAAGCCTCTTCTTTTCTTTGTTTCCAGTTACCTCTGTTGTCCCTACTCCATTCCTTCAGCTTTGTCTTTAATAATTTCATTTTTTCCGCCAATATGAAGCCTGCCTGCCTTCCACATTGAACGAAATCCACCACTCCTTTACTTTGTCCTTGAACCCCTCCACTTCTAGCCACCATCATTCAAATTTGAAGTAGGATTTCTTCCTGGTCCATTCTCCACATGTTAGAGCAATAGGGTTGTGATCTGATGTTTACTTCGGTAAGACATCCTGATTTATCTGAGAAAAGTTCTCTCCCCATTGTGCACAGTGTAAAAATCTGTCAATTCTTGAGGCAGTTTTGTGGTTTTCCCCTCTTCTCCAAGTGTACGATCCACCAAATAAAGGAGGATCAACCAGCTCCAATTCCTCAATACATGTAGAAAATTCTGTCATAGCTCCATTTAATCTTTGAAAGCCCGTTCTTTCTGATGGGTATCTGGTGACATTGAAATCTCCACATACTATCCATCTCCCAGTATATTTGTTTCTAATTGTTATGAGCTCGTCCCATAAGGTCTTCCTAATCTCTCTGTTACAATCTGCATCGACTGCAGTTATGTACCAACTGAACTCCTCACTCCTTTTTCTCAAGTAGCTTTTCTGCCAGTCTTGACAATTCTCTGGATTATTGGGTTGCAGACAACTTGGACCTTGTGTGAAGCACCTAAATGCAGTTTGAAGTAAATAGTTGGGATAGGCCCAATCCTACAATTGAATACTTGTGTTAGGTGTTCAATATTATCTACATTGCTCAGCAGTATTAGCTCACACTTTTTGAGGTAGTTCTCAAGTGTTGAACCAAATGAGGATCTGTCTCAAGGATGTCAATTAGGAAATACACCAGTGTGTTGTCCACAAAATACAGGTGTGTGATTGTCTCTCTATTTTGTTTCTCAATTAAAGCAGTGACCCCCCCCCCCCAAAAAAAAAAAAAAAAAAAAAATTACCTTCATGCTACTGCTGATGTTCAGCATTCTGCTCAAAGGTTTTGTTAATAAGACGAGCAACATAAGAGGCAACAGTTCCCCATACCTCAAGTCCCTTGAATTGCCAAAGCACACATGGACTTCCATTTACTAAGAGGAACAACATGTTTGTTTGTTGAGATACCAGACTTGTTCCATCTATCCATATGAACACCCATCTTTATCACAACAGAATACCAGAACTGCCCATTCACATGAAGGCCTTCTCAAGGTTAATTTTGCACAAGATCATGAGCTTTCCTTTCGTACTCCCTGACCTACCACTTCATTTGTCATCAAAGTCACATCTTCAATCTCTCTCCCTTTTACAAACGCCAGATCTCTGAACTTCATAACTCTCCTGAACTGCACTGCCCATGAGATCAAAGCTTCTGAGGAGCTGACCCATCACGAAGCGTCAACTCGTAAATTTCTCAAGAAACCAAGAAAAAATCTTTTGCTCTTTTTTAGTATGTTTGTGAAATAGACGGAAGATCCGCTGTTTTTTGGCTTCCAATCTTTTACTTCTTTCCAAGTCTAGCACTAGTCAAGCAGTCATGTCAAATAATCTTTGGCTTTTGAGCCTGTAGCGAGAGAAACAACTAAACAAGCCAGCCTCTGGCCATTCCAGTACTCTCTGAATCTACTCAGTTTAGACTAGAATTGTTGGACGCGAGTGTTGTTTAGATGGGTGAGATATGGATAAGGAGTCGAGTAGTTGACCCATATTCTATCTGCCTAGCTAGAAAGTGGCTGGAATCTGACGCATGCACTGGTCAGTGAAGCCCTCGCTGAAAACCTGCTATGCCTGAGTTTAGGTTCTTTAACTGTAATGAAAATATCAGATGGGAGGAGAACCGGTTCGGCAATTAGGCCTGGGAAGGGCGATCATGTGGCTAGTCTGTGAAGAACAAGCAAAGGAGTTTTCACTTCCTCAATTAAGGGCATTCTAGTTTGACATGCTACCTTCTCGATGTATCGATTCTTGGTAGATAAGGCTAGTTTTCGTAGCCTGAGGCAACTATATACCTTCTGCCTTCTTTCTTTGTAGATGAAAAATATAGCTCCATGAGCAAAAGCTCTCCTAAATTCTTTTATAATAAGAGTTTGTCATTAACCAAATTTTTTATATACACTAGAGGAGCCTAATAAGGTCTTTCACTGGAAAGGAAAGCACCAAAAAAGAAGGAAATACGTTAAGCCGGATTTGTCGTGACTATCCAAGAATTTCAATGTTTAAATCGAGATTTCAAACGGTAAAGCGTATCTGATTTTATTTATTTTATAATTTTTTCTCGAATAAATCATGAATTCTCTAGGATATTATTAAGGATCTCATCGAAAACTTACAGCAGCTTGCCAATCAAAGGCTAAGAGAAAAAAGAACAGAGGTATGAATGGCATAATATCTACGATTGGATTCAAAAAAGCATAGGCCTCG
>JAOTQJ010050231.1:0-14521 GCA_025642045.1 Solanum sejunctum
AATGCAACTTTCGACGCTCCTCATGGGTCATCTGGAAATAACCGCTTTATGTTTTTAAACATAGGGGTTAGGCCGCGTACATTCGACCCCCCCTCACCCTGCAATGAGCGGGAGCCTTTTGAGGCACTGGGGTATGTTTTTGTTGAGGCGGGGCCTATTTGACCCTTTTTAGATGTTTCTTTATTTAGAGGCTTTATAGACTATGTCAAGCACAATGAAGTCATGTCTCGCACTTCGGATAGCGTGGCACCAATGGCCTAGTCATATGTATTTCCTTTTGGCTTGTTATCACTGTTTATCCACTTAAAGGCATATCAAATGTACAAACCCCTTATAAAATATACAGAATACATATAGTTACAAGTTGGTTCTCCCGAGACTTATCGATAATGGATGTCGGTCCGTCCTACGGGACTTTGGGGCGTGACAAAAGTTGTCAAAATGTGGTGAGTTCATATTTGGTAGATATGTTAGGAATTGCATGCATGAAACACTCTACCCTATATAGGCTCTAATGGTTGAATGATAGTGGAGAGGTAAAAGTAAACAAGCAATGCATGATTTCATTCAATGTTTGTAGGTATGAAGATGAAATTCTTTATGATGTAGTTCCAATGCAAGCATGTCATGTTTAACTTGGCCGACCTTAGCAATATGATAGGGATACTACTTCTCACATTAGAAAGAATAGGTACAGTCTTATACATAATGGTAAGAGATTTACTCTTGCACCATTATGTCCTTCATAGGTGTTTAAAGATCAAAAATTATTGAGAGAAACAATGGGAAAGCAAAGGAGAGAGATAAATGTGAGTTTGAGAGAAAAAAAAGGGCCAAGAGATAGAAATAATAGGAGATGGTCGAGAAATAGAGAGAGAGGGAAGCAACCTAAGTAAATATGTAAAAGAGGATTAGAGTGAAAAAATAAAAAGTTTTGGTGAGAGGAAAGAGGCTAAGGAAAAGAAAAAAGAGTGTCTTTATGTAAAAGCCAAAGAGTGTTTGAATGCTAGAAAAGAGGGGTGGCCCATAGTACTACTTACGTACAAAGAAGTGTTGATTAACTTTGAAGAACTAACTCCTTCTTTGCCAAATAGTGTTTCTTCTCTTTTGTAAAGTTTTAAAGATGTTTTTTTTCTGATGATACTCCAAAAGGGTTGCCACTTTTTTGAGGGATTGAGCACCAAATAGACTTGTGCCTGGGTCTCAACTACCTAATAGGCCTGCCTATTGGAGTAGTCATAAAGAGACCAAGGAATTACAAAGGCCAAGCTAAAGAATTGCTTAAAAAGGGTTTTGTTCGAGAGAATATGAGCCCATTTCTGTCCCTACCCTATTGGTCCCCAAAACGGATGGAATATGGAGGACACATGTGGATTATAGGGCCATCAACAAGATAATGGTAAAGTATCGCCATCCTATCCCTCGTCTTGATGATATGCTAGATCAACTATGTGGATCAAAAATCTTTTCTAAAATTGATCTTAAAAATGGTTAATATCAGATTCGTATGAATCCTGGAGATGAATGGACTACCTTTAAGAACAAATGTGGACTTTAAGAGTGGTTAGTTATTCCTTTTGGCTTAACAAATGCACCTAGCACATTTATGAGTCTAATGAATCATGTTTTTAAAGATTTTCATGGAGAATTTGTTGTGGGTATTTTGACGTCATCTTGATATTTTCTCAAAATCTAGATAACACCTAGAGCAAGTAAAACAACTTTTTGAAATCCTTAGAAATCAACGCTTATTTGCTAATCTCAAAAAGTGTTCTGTGTGGATCATGTAGTTTTCTTAGGTTTTGTGGTCTGTTCTAAGAGAGTTGAAGTAGATGGTGATAAAATCAAAGCAATTAAAAAAAGGTCTAGGCCTAATAGTGTAACTGAAGTTTGGAGTTTTCATGGACTTGCTAGCTTTTATAGGAGGTTTGTGAGGGATTTTAGTACCATTACTTCTCCTTTAACTGATGTTATCAAGATGGATAAAATTTTTTAATAGGGAAAGGAACAATATGATGGATTTAACTTGCTGAAAGAAAAATTGTGTTCTGCTCCTATTTTGCAATTACCTGATTTTTCAAAGTCTTTTGTAATTCAGTGTGATGCCTCTGGTAAGGGTATACGTGTTGTTCTGATGCAAGACTCCAAGCCAATAGCCTACTAAGTGAAAAGCTAAGTGAAGCATTATTGCCAATTGCCCACTAAGTGAAAAGCTAAGTGAAGCATCATTGAACTACTCAACTTATGATAAGGAGTTATATGACTTGGTAAGGGCATTGGCTACATCGCAGCACTACTTGCGGCCTCGAGAATTTGTAGTCAAGATTGATCATGAGTCATTGAAGTACTTGAAGAGCCAGGGTAAAATTAGTTGTAAGCATGCTAAGGGGTGAAGTTTATTGAAACTTTTCCTTATGTAATTGCCTACAAAAAAGGAAAGGAGAATGTGGTTTCTGATGCACTCTCAAGAAGGTATGTTTTGATATATACTCTTTGAAGTTGTTGGGTTTTGACCAAATCAAGTTACTCTATGTTAATGATTCTGATTTTGGTAAAAAAAAATTTATGAATGTAAGTTGGGTTCTTTTGAGAAATTTAATCGTCAAGATGAATTTCTATTTAAGAAAAATAAGTTGTGTGTACATAACTACTCTTTGCGTGAAGTGTTTGTTAGGAAATCATATTGTGGAGCACTAATGGGACATTTTGGAGTGGTCAAAACTTATTAAATACTTTATGAACATTTTTATTGGCCTAGCATGAGAAAGGATGTTCAAAAATTATGTTCTCGTTATCTTGAATGTAACAAGCTAAGTTTAGAACATTGCCGCATCATCTTTATTCTCCTTTACCTGTTTATAGTTCTCCTTGGATTGATATTTCTATGGACTTCATATTGGGGCTTCCAATGTCTACAATGGCACATTTTACTCAATGTAAAAAGACTAGTGATGCATCTCATGTGGCTAACTTGTTTGTAAAAAAAGTAGTTAAATTGCATGGAATAACTAGAACAATTGTTAGTGATAGGGATGTCAAGTTTTCGAGTTACTTTTGGAGAATTCTTTGGGGAGGGACTAAATTGCTATTTTCCACATCTTTTCACCACCAAACTAATAGGCAAACAGAAGTGGTTAATAGAACTTTAGGGAATATGGTTAGGGTTGTTTTGAAAGGGAAGTTGACTTCTTGGGAAGATTACTTTTCTAATGTGGAATTTTGTTATAATAGGACCTTTCATTTTTCTACTAGTAAGACTACTTTTGAAGTTGCATATGGATTCAACCCCCTTACCGGTCTTGATTTACTGCCTTTACCTACTAATGATTTTTCTAATCTTGATGGTAGAAAGAAGGCTGACATGATTAAGAAGATTCATGAACAGGCAAGACTTGCATTTGAACAGAAAAATAAGGAAGTTACATTATGAAGAAGAAAATATATTGTGTTTAAACATGGGGACTTGGTTTGAGTGCATATGTGAAAGGAAAGATTTCCTTCCAAAAAAAAGACCAAGCTAGATCCTATTAGAAGTGGCCCGTACAAAGTCCTTGAAAGGATTAGAGACAATGCTTATAAACTTGATCTTCCTAGTGAGTTCCAAGTTAGTGTTACTTTTAATGTTTCTGATCTTTCCCATTTTGATGCAAACTTGAATTCAAGGTCGAATTCTCTTGAACAAAAGGGGACTGATAGCATCATACAAAGATCTACTCCATTAAATGGAAAGGATGAAAAGGATAAATCTTTAGAAGGTCAAAGGAGGGTCATAACAAGATCTCAAATCAAGGAGTTTAATGATAAGCTCAATGGGCTTCAATTGCAGATCCAAAGATGTCTTGTTGGGAAAGAAGTGCTAAAGCCCAAGAAGGATAAATTGTTCAAATGGTACAATTATTTGGTGGCCCAAATTTTATTCCAAGATGAAGAATTTTAGGGTTACATTTCATGCAAATAAGGCCATGAAAAGTCCAAGAATCAGCCACAACAAAGGTTGCTTTCTGTTCAAGTTTGCAGAGAAGACTAGTCAAACTTTCCAAATTTGTCAAGATACTTTTAATAGTTGAGTACTACCTTATTTACTTATTTATATATAGGTTATTAATTTTTTCCTTATTCTATTGAAGGCATCCTAGTACCATTTAATGCTTTCCTAGATCTATTAGGTCTATTCCTAGTTAAGGTAACATTATTTCCTTTCTAGAGTAGGATTTACTTTGTAATTTTCTTTCTAGGTATTGGATACTCCTTAGGCATAACCCAAGGATTATTTGACGTCCAAGGACCCTATAATATATATAGGAGTCTTTTTTCTATCATTAAAGATAATTAGATTGATATTAATAATATTTGAGACCGTTCTATTGAACCTTTGTGACTTGTTCTGGGAGAATTTATCTTTAAACCTTTACTAGTTCATAGTTAGAGGTACAAAGTACTTTCTTTTTATGATAGATTTGTTTTATTTTTGGTATTCTTTAGAGGGTGATTAGTTTGCATACTAATTATTGTCTTTAGTTACTCATAAAGCATTCGAGATCTGAATATAACATTTTGATTTACTTTCTCAATTAAAGGCGTTAGATTTCTTCTATAAACCTTACGTTGTTACTTGGATCTTGTCAAAGCCTTATAATATCAATTTATTGGGAATTCTTTGATCTTTCCTTTGAATTTCCCATATATTTAATTACTTTTTATTTTTCTATTTTTGTTGTTGCTTTTGTATTCTAGTATTCACTCCATCTTAGTATTGCTTCTAACCTTGATCCTACCACTTGTTCCTTATGTTGGATACTTATTATCATAAGGAACAGTGTGCTCAATTCACTTCTCATTTTTGAAGATCCTTCCAAAATGGTCTTGGTACTAAGGTCAAGCTTAGCAAGGCTTTTCATCTTCAAATGGATGGTCATGCTGAAAGAACTATACAATCTCCTAAGGATATGCTTAGGGCTTGTATTTTGGAGTTTAAAGGTAGTTGGGATGAACATCTTCCACTTATTGAGTTTGCCACAACAATAGCTACCACTAAAGCATTGGCATGGCTCCTTTTGAAGCTTTATATAGTAGGCATTGTAGATCCATTGATGGGTGGTTGATGAGGTGGGGATAGCTTTGTTAGGCCCCAATGTGGTTATAGAGGCATTGGAGAAGGTGTGGTTGATAAGGGAGAGGTTGAAGATGGATCAAAGTAGACATAAGTCTTATTCTAATGTGACAGGAAGAGACCTTGAGTTTAATATTGATGATTGAATTTACTTAAAGGTATCACCCATGAACGGTGTGGCTCAGTTTGGCAAGAAAGGGAAATTGAGACCAAGATTTATGGGGCCCTATGGAATTTTGCAGAGAGTTGGTAAAGTTGCCTACGAAGTGGAGTTTCCTATGGATATGAACATGGTTCATCCGGTCTTCCATGTGTCAATGTTGAGGAAGTATGTGGGTGACTCAAGTTCTATGCACTTAGAGGTTATGGGTGTTGTGGAAGATAATTTTACTTATAAGGAGGTCCAGGTGGAGAGATTGGATAGACAAGTGAAAAGGTTAAGGAGCAAAGATACAACATGTATCAAGGTCCTTTGGAGGAATCAACAAGTTGAAAGTGTCAGATGGGAAGCCAAAGCAGACATGAAAGTTATATTTTTAACTATTTCACTCTAATCAAGCCAAACGGAATAAATTAAGTCCCATCTATGATTTTAAATCTTAGGTTTCAGCCCTCATGTCATTTTTGAATGCATTCATGTTCATGGTACCAAGTTTATAGAGATTGTTGACATTCATGTTGAGACTTTTTGAAAATGATGTTTAAGTACAATGTTGCATTCATATCGGGCTGAAAGTGTGCCGACCGAAGCCTAGGGTCTAGATGTTACACGAAAAATGATGAGACCAAAGGAACCCTAAACAAGCCTCTAAGCATATCAATCACACATCCTTGGTTGTAGAAGCAAGAAACATCAACAACAAGAGACATAAAGAAGAGAAACGTGACTAAGGGAAGTCTTGGATAATCACAAAATACTTAAGAGTCTAGCTCAAACATAAATATATCAATTGTTCCAACAACACCTCTAAACATAGATTGGAGCGAGGGCCAAGACACTTTCCCAACTCACCTTCAATGTATCAAGTGTCCAACATAAGGATATTACAAAAGGCAAGAGTAACATAGGTACTATCCTCGGACTTAAGGACTCACCAAGCGTATCTCCAAAGCACTGAACTAGACATATGGAGGATGATCAAGATGTGCTCCGATTCCTGCATGGTAACATCATGTAGGCATAGAGTATGCATTAATATGTTTAAATGTACTAAGTATGTAGGAATCAATGCAACAAGACATAAGCCAATATAGTCAAAATGCAAATTCATAAGCAATGGATAAGTATAGTATCAATATGGCATGCATGATAAATGCATGAAGTAACATATGCTTGTATTTCATATAACTTGTATAGAATATAATACATATATGGTAAGACACCATATAGACCAAGCAACTATTACTTAGAATCCAAGGCCTACCTCCATGGAAGGTGATTGAGCTACCTACTCCTCAACATGGTACTATGAGCATGTCACTCCTAGTCAAGGTGGTTAAGGTACATGCCTATCGACGTGGTAGTACGGGCATGTCACCTCCCGATGAGGTGGTCAAGCAATGTCACCCCCTCAAAAAGGTGATTGGACATATCAACCCCTAACAAGGTGTGGTCAACTTGCAGCACTATAGATAATAACAACAACAACAACAATAACAACATACCCCAGTGCCTCAAAAGGCTCCCACTTATGGCGGAGTGAGGTGGGGTCATATGTACGCAGCCTAACCCCTATGTTTAAAAACATAAAGCGACTGTTTCCAGATGACCCATGAGAAGCGTCAAAAGTTGCATTGACTAACTGCTACTTCACAAATGAAAAAAGCGCAGATAGTTTAAAGAGCTATTTTGATTTATTCCATCATACTCCAAGGCCAAAAAATAGTCGATCTTTGGCTCCATCTAAGATTGATGGATTATAAACAATGCAATAGATTAGATCATCAATAAGTCAAGAATCCTTATAAAGACATTTTATCGAAAACATGGTGGGTATGCAATGCTAGTTCAAAATCATGCAATTCAAGAGTGAAATAGTATGAGACAATTCAATGTAAATCAACCCACCAATATATAGTAAAACCCTTATATAAGATACCTTATAACCATTATCAAATCTCTTGACTATATCATAATTTCATAGCTGAAAACATGTATAGTGTCAATAGATGAAACAATTCATAGTATGAGTTTGATATAGTTAAACATGCATAATCAATCAATCTTTCATAAAACCCCAACTTTATTTGTAATGAAAATTCATAATAAGAGATACCCATAGATCATACAACTTTAAAACATGTGATATTCATAAAACGGAGAATTAGGCTCCATGGGTGAAAGGACCAAATGGATGAAACTCACATACCTCAAATTTGGAGATTTCCTTGATGTAGACTTGAAGAGAACTTGAAGCTTGAATAGAGTATTTCAGATCCAGAATTAAGCTTGGGACACTTGAATTTGGATGAAATATTTCGTTAAGTGCTAGAGAGGTTTTGAGAGTGTCTTGAATGACATAGAGTTGAAAAATGGCTAGGTGTATGTATTTTCATGCATGTGTGGGAATGGTACTATGTAACCAAGGCCCTTGGGCCGAAATAGAATTTTCAGGAAATATTAACACTAATCCACACCCTTGGCGTATCATGGCCAGTGCGCAGATCGCCATTGGAATTCAAATTTTTGTGAAAATGATTTCTTGCTATTGGGTCCTCTAAAATTAGGATTATACCTGTCCAAATGTAACACCCCACACCTTATACTAGCACAACTCAAATGAAACATAACATGGATTGGTCAAATTAGCGCTAACTTTCAAAAGTTCTTGAATCTCGCGTTAATGTGCTATATGTGCGTCTAGCGCTTAAAGGGTCGAGTGTATACATGTTTTTTGTTGAGTTGAGGAGATTATGACCTTAAAATGAAGTGAGGTAATTGAGGTGCTTGTAGGACTTAGAATCTAGCATTTGATATACCTACTTGCTTAGCTTAAAATCGGTAGTTAAAGGGAGATGAGCCTCGACTTCAAAATTATCCAAGTTCGATTATGAATAAAGTCCGTACTAAAGGTGTAACTTGGGCCCATATTTTAGAATCATAAATGGTATATATTTTTATCCCAATATAGGTATTAAAAAGGTCCCAAAGACAATACAAAACACTTAGCGAATTGTGTCCAAAACTAAGTGAGTGAAAGTTGAAAATAGGCAGCCCAAGTCCATCAACTTGGTGCTCCAAAAGTCCCAAATGAAAGGAGAAAGTAGCTGAATCACCTCCTTAGTGAAATAAGGCTGATAATTTCTCATTAGGTCGGCATAATATCCCTTTATAAAGAGCTCCAAGCAGCTCCAAAGTCATTTCTCACTTGAATACCAAAAAATCAGATTTGGTCTCTAAGTTTCCTCTCAACTTTTCTCAACTTTGTGAAGTAGGCAAACGAGTTCTTTAGGGTTAGTAAGGAGACTATAAACCTTTAATACAAAGGTAAGTAATTATATTTGTGTGTTTAGTATAGTTTTATAATGAAAAAAAGAGCTACATACTAGTTATGCTGGCTGAAATGTGTTGGATAGATTCTGTGCAGAAAGTTGATGCACCTTTTCCTTTTATTTTGGGGATTTCTCTATGGTTTTTAAGTTATATTATAAATGTAGCTTGGTATTATTAACATTTTTTGAATTACAAACATCACCCTAAGGTTACTGCCTTGGTTTTGGTTCCATTTAACAAGCGCGTTTTGTCGAGTTATATTAAGTGTTATGTTGATTGAAACATGCAAGCTGTTGTGTGTAAAGCTATTAGCTCATGTCCTTAATGACTTCATAAGTGATGTTATAGTACTTTTTAAGGCCTGTGTATATGTTTAAATATTGCTATAACAATTTGGTTAAAGTTGGAATAGGTTTGAAGTTATCAACGTCGAAATGTAGCGAAGGAAGGTAACGTTATGCTGTCCATTTTTAGATTGTGTGGAATTATGATGTGTTGTGCTTTGTGGGCTGTTTAAGTCTGTCATGGACTTAAATAGTCTGTTCATTATGTGTACATGCTAATGTGAATTCCAAAATACGATTATAGGTGGAAAGGTTAAAGGAATACGCCCGGGTTTATAAACACCCGCTTGCTGCCCATTTATTGTTTTCTTATGAGATTAGGATGCCAAGGTGTATCTATTGACTATTAATGCTAGTCTTATCCTCTATTATATTTTATATAATTATTTGGAGAAAGATAAGGTTATCTCGAGATTGTAATGAGGTCATACAACAAGGTATGTAAGGTTACTTGATTTCGTATCACATGGCATGAAATATAGATCTCTCCTTGGTACATAAAGGCATTCACCAACTCGTACACAAATATTAACTATGTCTCCACTTTTGTACATGTTCATATGATTCCATACATAATCACCTTTAAAATTCCATACATGCTTGGATACCAAGTTACATGAGTTGTTCTTACGGAGTAAAGTTCACAAGTTGTTTCATTTCATATGCATTTTATTATTTACATAATGTACTCTTTTCATTGTTATGTTGTCCTGTGTGATTATCCACATGTCACCTGTTACATATACAGTCTTACAGCTCTAATGTTATGGCCACCAAAAGAATCATCTCAAAGGTAACTGAAAGATAAAGTATATAGTTTTGATGGATGGTAGCCCGAAGGGGTTCAAGAAGAACCTAGCATAGGGATGATACCAAATACAATATTACGGGTGATAGCCCGAGGGGGTTCAGAATAAACCTAGCATAAGGACGATCCTGATACAATTTACCACTAATCAGTTGGTCATTTGATTACAGCTTTGCATAGATTTTAAAGTACAGATTTTATAGAAAAGGTAAAGTGATATAAAGGACATAAAGTACATGATTCCACAGCATAACTAAGGGTGGTCCCTAATCTTCCCCATATGCATGGTTTCATTTGAGTTGTTACATTATATACAGTATATCTTTCCTTACATACTCAGTACATTATCCCATACTGACGTCCCTTATGGGGGACCTGCATTTCACGTTGCAGTTACAGGTGCTAGTAGATCTCGCCAGAGGAGTACAACATATTCTGCTACTGGCACCAAGCTCCAGGTTGCTTCATGGCTTTGTACATGTCTCGAGCTTACATGTTGTTATTGCACAGTTTGTTTAGGCGAGGCCTATCCCGACCCTTATTAGATATTTTTCTTTATTTAGAGGCTTTGTAGACTAAGTAAAGCACAGTGAAGTCATGGCTCACACTTTAGAAAGCATGGCCCCAATGGCCTAGTCATATCCATTTCCTTTTGGTTTATTATCACTGTTTATCTGCTTAAAGGCATGTGAAACGTAGAAACACCTTATAATTTGTACAGAACACATATAGATACAGGTTGGTTCACCCGAGTCTTATCGGCAATGGGTGCTAGTCTGCCCTACGAAACTTTAGGGTATGACAGAAGTAGTATCATAGCGAGTCATCCTAGTGAGTCTACAAAGCCATGTCTATGTAGAATCTTATTTATCAATGTGATATGCACCACATTTATAAGCAGGAGGCTACGTGGCCTTTACGAGTCATTACTTCTGTTCATTCTTTAGATCGTGCTATCGAGCGAAGTATAATATGTTGATTGTGTCTAACCCCTAAATTATTTTGTACAACAAATATTCTTGAAACAAGGAAGAAAAGAGGTAAAGGGAAGGTAGTAGAGGTGGTGGCTGGTATACCCAGCCAGGTGACACAACAAGATGAACCACCTGTTGATCCTACTAAACCAGAGAGCAATGAAATTCCCCTAGAACCACCTGTTAATGCTATATTTCAGGATCTAAAAAATGCAGTTCAACTATTGACCCATATAGATGCTGGCCAAGGTTAAAGGCAAGAAGGTCCAGTTATGGGTACAGATGGTACAAATATTCCAGCTATATTGTGGTATGAAGCTTGGAAACAATCTATTGGTATAGATGCACCTCCAACCACCTGGAAAGAATTCAAAGAGGCATTTCTTGATCATTATTTGCCATTAGAAATTAGAGAGGCCCGTGCAGATCAATTCCTGAATCTCCATCAAGGGAATATGAGTGTGAGGAAGTATAGGCTTCAATTTAATTTCCTGGTGAGCTATGCTCCTAATGTAGTTACTACAATAGAAGATAGGGTCTATCGATATGTAGATAGGTTACATACGTATCTGGTGAGAGACTGCACCCTTGCTTACTTAAACAAAGATGTGGACATAGCAAGAATACAGACATTTGCATAGAAATTGGGGGACCAGAGGCAGAGGATAAGGGCACTGGAGTTAGAAAGGGGGAATACCAAAAGAGCCAGATCTAAATGGCAGTTTACACCACCCCAAAGTGATCTTTGGCCTCAGTTTTCTAATGGACCGCATAGGCCATCATCCTCTTACTCTATAGTCAGTGCTCCACCACAACTTCAAGGGCCTCGAAGTAATCAATTTAGTTAGCAAGGTGAAGGGTGAGGTGCTCGGACAATGGGTTATTCTGAAGGCTAATCAATGACTTCTCGATAGCTTTGTAAATAGTGTGGAAGGAGTAATCCGTGTATATGTCAACTGGGATAAATGTTTGCTATTTGTGTGGTATGCCAGGGCACTTTATAAGTGATTGCCAAAGGAGACGTACAGGTGGTATAGCACAATCTACTGGGTCAGCTATTGCATCATCATCATCAGTTCCTCCAGCAGATAAGGGTCAACAAGCACAAATGGGTCATGCTAGAGGTGTTAGAGGGACAACTAGCTCTAGCGGGGTCCAGAATCACACTAATGCACTGGGGAGTCAACAAAACTTGGAAGCTTCACCTGATGTGGTCATAGGTACATTTTTCATCTTTTCACATAATGTATATGCATTAGTTACCTTTGTTCTACACTATCATACATCACTCCACTAGTTGCAGGAAAGCTTAAGAGAATGCCCAAATTATTGGACAAACCATTTGAAGTGTCTACACCAATTGGTTAATCTATTATGGCAGAAGAGTTTATTATGACTGTGCAGTAACTGTTTGTGACCGTGACACATTGGCTGACCTCATTGAGCTGGAAATGGTAGAATTGGATGTGGCCCAACCTTCTTAATAATCTGATATAGCCCTATGTAATGTGGACTCAATTTTCCCTTCTTACCAAATCTCATAACCCCTTTCATCGGAGACACCTTTAAGAATACCCAATCACCTACTGAAAATTTTAGTCCTCTTCTCCTGGCATCCGCATATGATTTGTGATGACTGTGGGCTATTTCTAGTGACTATTGTATCACTTTAACTTTTTCTATAGCTTGTTGTACTAGATCTAGCCCAATTAAGGTGGCTTCACCTAATTCAAACCATCTAATTGGTGATCTATAATTCCTTCCATACAATGCTATATAAGGTGCCATTTTAATACTCGCTATTATGGGCAAACTCAATAAGTGGCAAATGGTCCACCGAACTACCTTTAAAGTCCAATGCGCAAGCTCGCAACATATCTTCAAGTGTTTGAATAGTGCATTCTGCTTGACCATCTTTTTGACGGTGGAAAGTTGTACTAAAATTCACATGTGTTCCTAAACTCCTTTGGAAGGGCTTACAAAACTTTGCAGTGAATTGGGCTCCTCAATAAGATATAACAGAGATTGGGACTCCATGTAGCCTGACTATCTCTTTTAGGTATAGTTTTGTATATTCTTCAGCTATATAATCACTCCTTATTGGCAAGAAGTGTGTTGAATTTGTGAGTCTATCAACTATTACCCATATGGAATGAAACTTTTGAGATGAGCGAGGCAGACCTGTAAAAAAGTCCATATTAATCATATCCCACTTCCATGTTGGAAGTTCTATACACTACATGTAACGCCTTAGCTTTTGGTGTTCTACTTTTACTCTTTGGCAATTTGGACATTGAGCTACAAATTCTGCAAGGTCCTTTTTCATGCTTCCCTACCAAAACAGTCCTTTTAGGTTATAGTAAATCTTAGTTGACCCTGGGTGGATGGAGTATCAAGAATGATGGGTTTCTTCCATTATTCTCTTTCTTAACCCATCAATATCATGAACACATAATATATTCTAAGAGTATAGTATTCCATTTTGTGCAAGGTCAAAGCCTTTTATCATCCCTGACTCACCTTTTCCTTCAGATGTCATAGAATATGATCCTCGAACTATTTTTCGTTTACTTCTATTACCAATGAAGACTTTGCAGGATTATGCATACTAACCCCTTCCTTTGGAGTTTCAAGAAGGCGAACCCCCAAATTGGCTAGCGGACGTAGATCCTTGGTTATTCCTTGATTTACCACAGCTTGATCAATAGTAATTATGATTGCCCTATGACTCAGAGCATCAGCTACCACCTTTGCTTTCCCTGGATAGTATAGTATATCCACGTCATAATCCTTTATTAGCTCTAGGCATCGTCGTTGTTTTAAGTTTAGGTCTTTCTGTTTAAAGATGTATTGCAGACTTTTATGATCAGTATATATGTCAACATAAACTCCATATAAATAGTGGCGCCATATGTTTAGAACAAATACAACTGCTGCTAGCTCGAGACCATGTGTTTGGTAGTTTTTCTCATGTGGCCATAGTTGTTTGGATGCATAAACAATTACCCTAGCATTCTATGTCAATACACACCCAAAGCTAATTCATGAAGCATCACAATACACTGTATACCCCTCAGTACCTTCCGGAAGTACCAGCACAGGTGCAGAAGTTAGCTTATTTTTCAGCTCCTGGAAGCCTCTTTCACATGCATCATTCCATTGGAACTTGGTTGCCTTATATGTCAGCTTTATTAGAGGTGCAGACATAGAAGAAAAACCTTCAGGAAACCTCCTGTGATAACCTGCCAAGCCTAAGAAGCTCCGAACTTTTGTGGGTGTTGTGCATCTTTGCCAATCTTTCACAGCTTCTATCTTTTGTGAATCAACCCTTATTCCCTTATCGGACACAAATATGACCCAAGAATGCCACTGACTTTATCTAAAATTCACATTTAGAAAAATTGGCATACAACTTTCGATCATGAAGATTTTGTAACACCTATCGCAAGTGATCTGTGTGGTCCTCTTCTGATCTTGAATATACCAAAATGTCATTTATAAATACTATCACTAAAACATCCAATAATGGCCTGAATACCATGTTCATCAGATCCATAAAAATTGCTGGTGCATTCGTTAGCCCAAGTGACATAACAAGAAATTCCCAATGACCATAGTATGTTCTAAAAGTTGTCTTGGGTATATCTTGCTCCTTCACCCTTACCTGGTGATAACCTGATCTCAAATCAATTTTTGAAAAGCATTTGACACCCTATAGCTGATCAAATAAATCATCAATCCTGGGGAGGGGATATTTGTTCTTAATTGTCACCTTATTCAATTGTCAATAGT
>JAOTQJ010050261.1:0-14520 GCA_025642045.1 Solanum sejunctum
AAAATATTTTTTTTCTACTTGTTTATCAAATATAACAGAAATAAAAAATTTATTTTTAAAAAAATCTTGCAAAAAATAAAAAATGATTTTCTAAAAATAATTCAAAAAAAGAAAGAAACAACAGCGAGGATTAAGTGGGTAGCATAGAATTATTTTTCTAAAAAAAATCAAAGTAATATCTATATTATTATTTTAAAAGGGAGGGGGGTGTACGATGAGAGGAAATGATGAGGTGGCATAAGAAAAATATTTTATATTTTATTTTATAATATTTTTTGAAATAATAATATTCTAATATTTAATTTTAACAAATACTATAATTTATTTATTTATTCAAGGTGGAATGTTTTGTTCATGTAAAATGTGATGTGATTTCTTTAAAAAACAAAAAAGAGAGTGTAGTACATACAACGTAGTGAGTATGTAATAAATTATAGAAGTGTGTTTCTCAAACTAATAAGTAATAATTTAAGTATGAAACTCAAACTTTCAATAGTTTAGATATGAAACTCAAAAAGTGAATAGTTCAAATATATTTTTGATATTTTTTTTTGGTAAAAATTACGAGCAAAAGCAATTTCAACTTTATAATTTTTAAATAAAATGAACAGAAGAGGGTAAACAATGTTCTTAAACTCTGTAAAATTGAACAAAAATGTAATTTGCAAATAGTTCAGCCTGAAAATATATTTATATCATTAGTTCTTTGATCCAAAAAGTATCTTTGATCAATTTCACATAATTTAATGATTTTTTCCCATCTAATGAATGATTTTTGAATGTCTATTAATTCTTTCTTCACTAATCCAATTAATATAATTCTTAATCACTCAGAACAAAATCGAAGAAGATGATGTTCAACAAAATTATCAAAATGTTGCTTTAATTATCGGAGTCACTGGCATTGTTGGCAATAGTCTCGCGGAGATCCTCCCTCGCGCCAACACTCCTGGTGGTCCTTGGAAGGTTTATGGTGTTGCACGCCGCCCTAGACCGTTGTGGAATGTCGACCACCCTATTGAGTATATCCAATGTGACATATCGAGCTCAGAAGAAATTCAATCCAAACTCACTCATCTCACTGATGTCACACAAATTTTCTATGTGACTTGGGCCAATCGACCAACAGAGGTTGAAAACTGTGAAATCAATGGGAAAATGTTTCAAAATGTCGTTGATGCTATTATATCCAGTTGCCCCAATCTATCCCATATTTGTTTGCAAACGGGTAAAAAACACTATCATGGTTCATTTGAATTGTTCGGAAAAGTAGCTAATGATACCCCATATCATGAGGATTTGCCCCGTTTACCTATCCCCAATTTCTACTACACTCTCGAAGATATCTTGTTTGAGAAGGTGAAGAAAAAAGAAGGATTAACATGGTCAATTCATAGGCCGGGGCTGATTTTTGGATTTTCACCATATAGTATGATGAACATTATTGGAACACTCTGTGTTTATGCAGCTATATGTAAACACGAGGAATCGCCATTGAGATTTCCAGGCACTAAATCAGCATGGAATGGATATTCAAATTGCTCAGATGCAGATTTAATTGCGGAGCATCAAATATGGGCATCAGTGGATCCAAACGCGAAGAATGAGGCATTTATTGTGAGCAATGGGGATGTGTTCAAGTGGAAGCATTTATGGGAGGTTTTAGCTAAGGAGTTTGAAGTGGAAGCTGAAGAATTTGATGAAAATAATAGATGGATATTGGAGGAGATGATGAAGGACAAAGGACAAATTTGGGACGAGATTGTGAAGAAGAACGGATTGGTAAAAAGTAAATTGGAGGACATTGGAGGTTGGTGGTTTGTTGATCTTGTTCTTAGTGACGAGTCTCCCGTAGATACTATGAACAAGAGCAAGGAACGTGGTTTTCTGGGGTTTAGGAACTCAAAAAATGCCTTAATCTCATGGATTCATAAGATCAAAGCCTGCAAAATTGTTCCTTAATTAGTTTCAAAATTTGTAACGTGTGAAAAAGTTTGAATTAGCTGAGTTGTTGGATTAAATAATTACTTAAAAAATTAATGTGATATGGCATGTTGACTTGGCGAGAAGGAGATTTTATTGTATAAATATATTCGTTTTAGAAAATAATAACAATTGAATGATATTTTAGTCCAAACAAATAATTTTAATAGGTAATTTCTCAAGCATGAGTAATCATTCACGAAATTAGTAATTTTAAAATTGAATGCTAAAATGAAAAGACTATTAAGTTGGAAGAGGGCATTTTATTTCTAAAGAGAAACTTTTGAATCGGAAGAGGGCATTTTATTTCTAAAGCGAAACTTTTGAATGCGTATCGCAATTAATTGGACCCCAAGAATATACATTGGAGTGAAAATTTTTAAAATAATCTTAAAACGAGTGTAAAGCTCTTGAAGGTCACTCTTAGAATTATTGAAAATATTATCATTTTACCCCTCTTGATAGATTAGTTTGTGGACTTGGTTTTGGAGTTTTATTAGAAAGTTCAAAATTTTGAAGTTTTGAAAGCTTAAGTTGTCTTAAAATGATTTTCATACTGGAGCTAGGAGTTCCGAAATGAAATTCTGTTATTAGCTCCAAAATGTGGAATTCAGTCTAAGAATGTTGTCCTTTTCTATTTTGGAGTTGTTTTGTGGGTTTGAGGTCTTAAGTTGGAAGTTTAAGTTATTTTAGGTCAAGCTTTGATTTTGATCAGCATTCGGAGTTCAGATGCTAAAAATGTATTTCCAACCATTCTTTTAGATTTAAGAGGTGATTTTAGGCCTAGGAGGATTTTGGTTTATTTTATTAGGAGTTCCAAGGATATTTTGTCTTTCCAAGCCTTGAGTAGTTCAATTGTGGCTAAATGAGTTTTGGTATAAGAAGACCTTATGAGTTCCAAGGATATTTTGCCAACGAGATCTCATGAGAGCTTTTCAAGGTATCCAATTAGATCCCTGGGTAAAAGAGATCTATCCATTTTAGCCACCCTTTCCATTACAGATCTAGTTGCTCTTGCTATCTAAACCGCTACTTTATCATATGATCTTTTATTGACTTCAAATTTGAACTTAATATTTTTTGAATTTTCTCATGAACATGAATTTTTGATAAATTGAGAAGTGTGGACTGAATTGAACCCCATTTTTGAATTAATTTTTGTCATTAATTTTAAAATGCTTTGAATAACTTAATTATGTATTAGTTCCCAAATTTAGCCCTACTTTTTCTAGAATAATTTTTGACTCATTTCAAATTCGATCTTACAAAATAATGAATTGGCACCATTGATCTTATAATCTTATGATAATTCCATATTTGATTAGACTTTGTTGAACTAGAGGGCTCACCGGTCAATTAGCCTCAAATGTCTGAAGCTAGCCACATGCCAGTGGAGGAGGGGGAACATCGGTCCTTACATGGTGATATCATGTAGGAAAAATATGCATTAGTACATTGAAATGATGTAACACCCCGTAAAATTTATCGAAATGCCCCTAAAACATAATCGTGTGCATAATGCATCTTCCAAAGCTCCGATGAAAAATTCGATACCGGATTTGCAATCAGTGCAAATCGAGTGAAAAATTGGCCTCAACCCAATTTTAGAGTAACCGGGTCGAAGATTAGTACGATCTTCATCCCAGGTATATAAAAGGCTACCCAAAACCTGGGATTGTTCTTCTATGTGCCCTGATGAGTGTAATAGGTTGATAGTTGATAGTTGATAAGTCTTGTATTTCAATTCTTGAAGATAATCTTGAAAGTTCTTTAATTTATATATATTATCTTAAATTGATGATCATCATAACTCTAATTATTTATTTAACTAATTAATTAAGCTATGGTATAAACTATATAGGTTTAATTGTTAAAGATTGCTTGAATGAAGCTAGGGTTTGATGTCTAGATCAAGGGCTATGTATATATGCATGATTTTTGTGGTTCGAGTCTCGAATTGAGTGAGTGTTGAGGATAATGTTGCTGAAACTGATTGAAAAAGAGATCCTTATAGGTCTTTTAGAAATAGAACTTGAAACTTTAATAATGTTCTTAATCTCTTGAGTCGATACATGATCAGATGAGTGGAGGTTCTTGTCTAAGGGAGGTTGGTTGTATAACCATTCTGATGTTAATAGACTTATAAGCATGTTGAGTCCTGGGAGGAGTATTAACACCAAAATGTATAAGAGTGAGTCCCACTCGCACTCATTAACTACGTGGCCAGCATAGGAGAAGATTGGATCATGAAAGCGGATGTTTCTTTTGTCCCGCAGAGGACTTGATAGACTTTTGGGATCCCCTGATAGATTCTTCCTTTACCCCAAAAAGGTTCTGGACAGATGTAGCAATGACATCTCTTCGTTATATCATCACTAGCTCATAGGTGGTGGTTGTTAGTTAGAGAAACTCCCAGATAAGTTTCATATTGATAGTACTTTGAGGTTGATGTGATAGTATGAGTCTTGACTGATAGTGATGTGATGAAGTCCTATCCCTTATTCTGAGTTGAAATCGAGTGATGGATGAGTTGATGTCATGCTGTATTATCTTGCTTATATTACTTACTTTAGCCCGTTTTACATACAATACATTCCATGTACTAATGCCTTTGGCGCTACATCATTTTATGATGCAGATTCTGTAGATAGAGGACTTTAGCAGATAAATCGTTGAGGTTCATAGATTCCCAGACAGAGACTTGGTGAGTCCTCTCCTAAATTTGGAGGATGCCCGTACTTCCCTTTATTACTATTTGAATTATTTCTATTGATAGTGGTAGCCATGCCTATCATGGTACCTTCTTAGACATTAGTCATAGAGGCTTCATAGATATAGACATTTGATAGTTGATATTGAAGTTCATTCTTCCCTGTTTCCTTTTTATATTGAGATTGTTCTTTTATTCTTATTGCACATGATAGACATAGTGATAGCCTTGTTGCCCACTGATAGTTCACTTGGTCTCTTTAATGTCTTTTGCTAATTTAATGATTGAACTAGTGTATAGCACTAGGTGGTTTGCTTGGGGACTAGCAATAGTCTTTGAGTGACAGTTACGCATAGGGTACCCTCGGGGCGTGACAAACTTAGTATCAGAGCATAAAGTTCGAGTGTCCTAGGGAGTCTATGAAGCCATGTCTAGTAGAGTCTTATTTATGGGTGTGTTGTGCACCACAATTCATAAGCAGAAAGGATATAGCACATTAGGAAGTGTTACCCTTCTTCTATGATCTGAATTCATGTGATAGAGTCTAACTGTATGGAAATCCCATTTTAATTCATGCGTTCCACGTTTGCAGAAAATGTCACCAAAGAGAACAACTGCTCAGACAGATGCCTCATCCCCAGCTGCTGAGAACGCTCAACTTGAGGTCCCAATTCAGATAGAGATACGGAGATAGGGATGGCCTGCTAGGACTGTTGAAGTCCCACAGGCGCCCCCTGCACAACCCCAGCCAGCTCCCAGCATAGAGGCAGAGTTTAAGGGAGTCATCACTATGCTGACTCAGTTGGTGGCCTCCTAGGTAACAGTCAGGGTCCTCAAGCATTTAGTTCTAGCTCATAGGAGTCCTCAGCTAAAACCCAACTTAGAGATGTCTTGAGGATGAACCCGCCAGTGTTTATGGGGTCAAAAGTTGAGGAAGACCCGCAGAATTTCATTGATGAAATGTATAAAGTCGTGAAACCTATGCATGCCAATAAGATTGATGGAGTTGAGCTTACTTCCTACCAACTGAAAGATGTTACTAATGTTTGGTATAACCAATAGGAGGATAGTGGAGGTGAGGATACAAAGCCTGCAGAATGGGAAGAGTTTGAAGCTGCTTTCCTTGACCATTTCTTCCCTCAAGATTGAGGGAGGCGAAGGTGGATGAGTTTGTGAACTTGAAGCAAGGAGGGATGACGGTTAAGGAGTATAGCCTTAAATTCATTAAGCTATCTAGATATACCCCAGAGATAGGGCAAGACATGAGGGCTAGGATAAGGAAGTTCGTGTCCGGTTTGGGCAAACATGTGCAGGAGGAGTGCAAGGCAGCTTTGTTGATCCCCAGCATGGATATCTCTAGGATTATGCTATAAGCCTGACAGGCACAGGAGGACAAGAAAAGATATAAAGAAGAGTAGATTAATAGAAGGGCCAAATCAGCTGGGCATGAGCCTAGCCAGTAGAGATAGAATAAGGGTGACACATCCTACTTTCAGAAGAGATCATCTCACCATGCACTCTCTACAGTGAGTACGCCCGACAAGCCAAACATGTATGAACAGAGGTATCAAGATTATCAGAATTTTAGGGCTCAAGGTGCACAATCTTAGGCCAGTGTGACCCAAGATACAAGGGGAGAGCCATTCCGTGATAAGTTTGGTAAGATTCATCCAAGTAAGTGTCATATGGTTAAAGATGTGTGCTATTCATGTGGACAGATTGGTCACTTCCAGTTTGAGTTCCCAAAGAGGAGACGAGGTGAGGGGAGCAGCAGACCACAATCCTTTGCAGCACCCCCAGTTGGCAATCATCAGAGGGGTACTACTGTAGTTACAGAAGGCGGAATGAACCACCTTTATGGTATGGGTAATTGACAGGATCAGGAGTTTGTACTAGATGCTGTTGTGGGTATGCTTCGAGTCTTTACCTTTGATTGTTATGCATTGCTTGATCCAGTTGCCACCTTGTCTTTTGTAACTCCTTTTGTGGCTGGTAAGTTTGGGATTCTTCCAATGTGTTTGCTTAAACCTTTTGTTGTATCCACTCCTACTGATGAGTCTATCTTAGCTGAGAGAGTTTATAGGGATTATAGTGTCTATTTATCATAGATATACCTTAGCTGACTTAGTAGAATTGGAGATGGTTGACTTTGATGTGATACTTGGCATGGATTGGCTTCACGCCTGTTATGCTTCTGTTGACTGTAGAACTCGGATTGTTAAGTTTCAATTTCCTAATCAGCCTGTTCTAGAGTGGAAAGGGAGTTCTGTTGCACCTAAGGGCAGATTTATCTCTTATCTTAGAGCCAGAAAGTTGATCTCCAAAGGTTATATATATCACCTCGTGCGAGTTAAGTCTGATTATGCTAAATCTTCTATTTTGAGTCAGTCCCGATTGTGAGTGTGTTTCTTGAGGTGTTTCGTGATGATCTACCTGGAGTCCCTCCTGATAGGAAGATTGACTTCGAGATTGATGTTCTTCGTGAGACCCAACCCATTTTAATTCCACATTATAGAATGGCCCCCGCTGAGTTGAAAGAATTGAAAGAACATTCAAAAGACTTATTAGAGAAAGGTTTCATACGGCCTAGTGTTTCTCCTTGAGGTGCTCTAGTCCTATTTGTGCGTAAGAAAGATAGATCTTAGAATATGCATAGACTACCAACAACTGAACAAGGTCACAATAAAGAATAAGTATCCTCTTCCCAAGATAAATGATCTATTTGACCAATTTCAGGGTGCTACTTGCTTCTCCAAGATAGACCTTAGATTGAGTTACCAGCAGTTGAAGATGAAGAAATGATATTCCAAAAATAGCCTTTAGGACATGGTATGGCCATTTTGAGTTGTCGATATGTCCTTTGGGTTGATAAATGCACCTACAACTTTCATGGATTTGATGAACAGGGTATTCAGATCGTATCTTGATATATTATTGATGATATTCTGGTGTATTCAAAGGATGAAGAGGAGCATGCTAATCATCTTAGAGTGGTTTTGCAAATGCTCAAAGACCACGAGTTGTATGTGAAATTCTCAAAGTGTAAGTTTTAGCTCAAGTCCGTGGCTTTCCTAGGCCATGTTGTTTCGGGGGATGGCATTTAGGTGGATACCTAAAACATTGAAGCGGTTAAGAATGGGCCTAGACCAACTTCTCCAACGAAAATAAGAAGCTTCTTCGGATTGGCGGGCTGCTATTGAAGATTTATTGAGGGCTTCTCTTCTTTGTTAGCACCATTGACTAAGCTAACTCAGAAGAAGGCCAAGTTTCAGTGGTCTGAGGAATGTGAGAAAAGTTTCCAAGAGTTAAAGACTAGATTGACTACAGCACCAGTCTTGACTTTGCCCGATGGGATGGGAGACTTTATGGTATATTGTGATGTATCCGGAGTTGGACTAGGTTATGTGCTAATGCAGAAAAGGGAGGTAATAACTTATACTTCCAAATAACTCAAGATCAATGAGAAGAACTATCTGACTCATGATCTAGAGTTGGCAGCTGTGGTGTTCGCACTTAAGATTTAGCATCACTATTTGTATAGAGTACATGTGGACATGTTCACTGACCACAAGATTTTGCAATACATGTTCAGTCAGAAGGAGCTAAACCTGTAGTAGAGGAGATTGTTGGATTTGCTCAAGGATTATGACATGAGCATTCTCTACCACCCAGGTAAGGATAACATTGTTGCTGATGCTCTTAGCAGGTTGTCTATAGGTAGCACTACCCATGTGGAGGAAGGGAGGAGACAATTGGCTAAGGAAGTTCATAGATTAGCTCAACTGGGAATGCAAATTAAAGAGGACAATGAAGGTGAGGTCAATGTTCAGAATGGTTCTACTTTATCCTTGGTGTTAGAGGTGAAGGAAAAGCAAGACCAAGACCCTGTCTTCTTCTAATTGAAAGAAGCGGTTCATAAGCAAAAGGTGATGGTTTTCTCCAAAGGGGGAGATGGGGTGTTGATATACCAGGGTAGATTGTGTGTACCCAATGTTGATGGCTTACGAGAGAGAATCATGGCGGAAGCTCATAGCTCCCGATATTCTATCCATCCTAGTTCCACCAAGATGTACCATGACTTGAGATAAGTCTATTGGTGGAATGGAATAAATAAGGATATTGCTGAATTTGTCTCTAAGTGCCCCAATTGTCAACAAGTCAAGGTTGAACATCAGATCCCAAAAGTGTTATGATTCAATATGGGTGATTGTGAATAGAATGACTAAATCATCCTACTTATTGGCAGTCAAGACAACTAAATGACTGAGGAGTATGCCCGACTATACATTCGTGAGATTGTGAGGTTGCATGGGGTTCCCTTGTCCATCATCTCGGACAGAGGAGCCTAATTCACCTCCCTATTTTTTAGATCTTTTTAGAAGGGATTGGGTACGAAAGTAAAACTAAGCACAGGCTTTCACCCTCAGACAGATGGACAAGTAGAGCGCACTATTTAGGCATTAGAGTATATGTTAAGAGTTTGCATCATTGACTTCAAAGGGAATTGGGATGATCATCTGCCATTGATTGAGTTCACATACAATAATAGCTACCATGCCAGCATTCAGATGGCCCCTTATGAGGCATTGTACGGGAGGAGATGTACATAGCAGATTGGCTGGTTTGAGGTTGGTGAAACTGAATTGATTGGAGTCTATCTTGTCCAACAGTCCATGGAGAAGGTGAAAGTCATCAGAGAAAGATATAGATAAGTCATGGATAGTTGAGGGTTCGAGGGTTCTTGAGTGAGTAGTAAGATGATTTTTGAGTCTACTCATGCTTTATTCTGCCTTTACTCATCATTTAAGGATGAACAATCCCAAGAGGGAGATGATGTAACACCCCATAAAATTTATCAAAATGCCCTTAGAATGTAACCGTGTGCATAAGGCATCTTCCAAATCTCCGATAGGAAATTCGAGACCGAATTTGTAATCAACATAAAAACTCGAGTGGGAAAATGACCTTGGCTGGATTTTAGAGCAATCGAGTTGAAAAATAATTTTCACAAGTTTAACCAAAAACAGTGAAGGTACGCGACAGGGCCGCGATGCGGACCAATCGCTGACCCAGTCTTATGTTTTTTTCTTTTTTCGAGGGAGGTTGAAATTCTTGAAAATAAATTGGTGCACTTTGGGTCTGTATCGCGGACCTATGCAATTTTGGTGATGAGTTTTCTTTTAATTTTGGGAAGGGTATTTTGGGTACTCCTAACATATTTTAATACCCCAGAAAGTGTTTTTAATTATTAATTTCGTATGAAGGGTTTCAAAAACCCATATTCTCCTAAGTTCTAAGCGAAAGATTTGAGAGAGCAAGCAAGCAAGACCTAAAGAATGAAAGTATGGGTCCAAATTCTTGTTGAAGATTAGTACAATCTTCATCCCACGTATGTAAAGGCTATCAAAACATGAGATTATTCTGCCATGTGCCCTGATGAATGTAGTAGGTTGATAGTTGATAGTTGATAGGTCTTATCTTGCAATTCTTGAAGATTTTCTTGAAAGTTATCTTTAATTCATATATATTACCTTAACATTGACGATCATCATAACTCTAATTATTTGCTTAACTGATTAATTGGGAGATGGTATAAACTATACATGTTTAATTGTTAAAGATTTCTTGAATGAAGCTACAGGTTGATATCTTAAGCCTGGTCTATGTATATATGCATGAATGTTGTGGTCCGAGTCTCAAATTGAGTGAGGTTGAGGATGATGTTACTGAAATTGATTTAGATAGAGAGATCTCTTAGAGATAGAACCTGAAACTTTAATAATGTTCTTAATCCCTTGCGTTGATAGATGATCGGATGAGTGGAGGTTCTTTTCTGAGGGAGGTTGGTTGTATAACCATCCTGATGTTGATAGAGTTATGACCATGTCTAGTCCTGGGAGGAGTATTAGCACCAAAATGGGTAAGAGTGAGTCGCACTCACACTCATTAACTATGTGGCCAGCGTAAGAGAGGGTTGGACCATGAAAGTGGATGTTTTCTTTGTCCCGTAGAGGACTTGATACACTTTTGGTATCCCCTGATAGACTCATCCTTTACTCCGGCAAGGTACTAGGCGGATGTGGCAACGACATCTCTTCATTGTATCATCACTGGCTCATAGGTGGTGGTTTCCAGTTAGGGAAACTCCCAGATAGGTTTCATATTGATATTACTCTGAAGTTCATGTGATAGCATGAGTCTTTACTGATAGTAATGTGATGAAGTCATATCCCTTAGTTTGAGTTGAGATCGAGTGATGGATGAGCTAATGACATACTATATTATCTTGCTTATATTGCTTACTTTAGCCCATTTTACATGTAGTATAGTCCACGTACTAATGTCCTTTGGCGCTGCATTATTTGATGATGCAAATTCTATAGACAAAGGACTTCAGCAGGCAAATCTTTGAGGTTTATAGATTGCCAGACAAAGACTTGGCGAGTCCTCCCCTGCATTTAGAGGATGCTCGTTTTCCCCTTCATTACCATCTGAATTATTTCTTTTGATGGTGGTAACCATGGCCTATCATGGTACCTTCTTAGACATTAGTCATAGAGGCTTCATAGGTGTAGATAATTGATAGTTGATGTTGAAGTTCCTTAGTGGTAGCCATGGCCCGTCATGGTACCTTCTTAGACATTAGTCGTAGAGGCTTCATAGATGTAGACAATTGATAGTTGATATTGAAGTTCCTTCTTCCCTGTTTCTTTTTTATATTGAGATTGTTCTTTTATTTTTATTCCATATGATATAGATAGTGATAGCCTTGTTGCCCAGTTCACTTGATCTCTTGAATGTCTTTCGCTAATTTAATGATTGAACTAGTATGATGGGACTAGGTGATTTGCTTGGGGATTAGCAATAGTCTTCGAGTGCCAGTTATACATAGGGTACCCTTGGGGCATAACAAATGTACTAAGTATGTGAGATGCAATGCAGTATATGAAATTGTAATGCCATCATTCACGAAGTTGTAAAGCCATCATGCATGAATTTGTAATGCCATCACTCATTATATTATAATGCCATCATTCTTGAAATTGTATTGCGTTCATTCAAAACAAACATAAACATAGCCAAGGAGTAAGATCAAATAAAAGATCACTACATCATGAAGTCATGCTTAGAGTAACATAATCATCATATACAATACTATATACGAAGAGATCGTAACCGATATTTAAGAGAATGCGAGCTAGTATATAAAAATCCAACATAAGCCCATATGTTGGCTTCGGGAGTCCATTTGTTGGGTGTAACTCCATCAACTTACTCATGTATATCTTAGTTTAATTTGCTATTGTGGATCCACTAGCCTTAGCCTACAAGGGCTCCTATAATATCGCATAGTTAATAGGACAAGAGGTTGTTACTAAGGTTTTCTTATTGAATCCCAGTTCAATGTCCGATATGGTACTATGTCAAGTCCCATATAATGCTAATAACATGGACATATACAAGAATCCTTACAAGCTTTGAAGCATACTTTAACTTCATAGGAGTAACTCATTAACATGGGAATCCACTCAAGTGAGAATTGACCTTTCCCATTGAGGGTCTATCTTAATCATAATAAAAGAGATTCATAACATGCTTATAATTTTTATGACATCGATAACTTTCATAACCTACATTAAGGCCTTACCATTAGCATCATGTAGGAACTCATCTTAAACTTGGTGGGCTTATGCAATAACTTTAAACAAACGCATGATTCAAGAGTATTGTGTAATATTATGATGGAATTCATCAATTTAAAATCATGTCTAAACAACCCACTTCATCACTCAAAAATCTTAGATAAGGAAATCACGAAATTCAATTTGAAAACTATAGGAATTCATAGTACATCATCACATTGCATCATCACAGTCCAAATAACTAAAAGTCTATCAGTATAACATTGGAAACATGCTCATAGAATTAATGTTAATTTCATAACTTAAAGAAAAGGGGGAAATTACAGAATTTTTGAACTTTCTGGGTGAAAGAAACCTATAAATCAAATCACATACCTGATTTGAAGACCTTAAGAAAAGCCTAAAGGTTGAGGTAAAATACCTTTGGAAGCCCTAACCCTTATTACTTTGAGTAGGAGAGAATGAGGGTGTTTAGGAGAAATTAGAACTGATATGGAGGTAAAAGAACCCAAAACCAAGTAGTTTTATGCTTAGAGTATGAGAAAGGTCATAAATATATATCCTTTATTAAAATTGTTGGAAGTAATCTGCGAGACCCATCTTGGGTCATAGATTGAAGTACAAGTAATTGATGTCAGGTTTTGTCTTGGTTGCATTTTGATTTTCTGAAACTTCCTCCAATCCACCATTCATAGAATGATCTATGGGTCATAGAAATCTTTCGTGGTTCCTGTCAGCACTTAGAAAAATTTTCAAATCTCAAAGTCCCATCCATGAGACCATTTTACGGCTTATAAATAGGACTATGAGTCATCCTATTTGTTTTTATTCAAGTTCAGAAATCTAATTTTTAACCAATCCAACAACCCAAACAACAAACACACTTTACGACCCATAGTTCAATTTACGGACCATAAATATCCTTCATAAATCTTTCCTACACTTAACCAATTTTCCATTCTGGATGATATCATCTACATGCCTTGTTTACGACCTATGGTTTGAACCACGAACCATAAATAAGGCTCGTACTTTGGCATGCATATTTTCAGTTCCACTTCTTTTGTTCTTTATGACTTTCTAACTTGTGGGGCCTTACAATATATCTCTCTTGAGAACATTCATCCTCGATTGTGCTAAACGTAATCTCAAAGGATTTAAGAAAGCAGCTAACGAAGCATGAATGCAAAAATGCAATTTAAAATCCTATTTTTATAAATTTTCAGACTCATACTTTAATTATCATTCAAAAATAGTCCCATCAATGTCCAAACATGCATGAATGATATAAAAATTTAAACGCAAGGAATTTGAGGTCTTGGGGCAAAATAAATTAGTAACTTAGGCTTGAGTAGACTGAAAAAGATAAGGGTATTGCTTCATCATGTCTACTTTTGCTTCCAACGTTGCACTTTAAATTTGTTGATTCCTCCAAAGGACTTTGACGAATGAAACTTCTTTGCTTCTCAACCTCTATACTTTCCAATCTAGTATCTCAATTGAGAACTCTTGATAAGTCAAATTCTCTTCAAGACTCATATCCTCCAATGACATAATGAAGTTTGGATCACCCAAGGATTTCCTCAACATCGACACATGGAGCACCGGATGAATCATGTTCATCTCCAATTCATTAACAACCTATCCAACCCTCCTAACAATTTTATAAGTCCCTATATACCTAGAGCTTAGTTTTCCTTTCTTGTCAAATTAGAACACACCCTTCATGGGTGAAACTTTTGAATAAATCCAATCATTGACATTGAACTCAAGGTCCCTTCTCCGAACATCAGAATATGATTTTTGATGACTTTTAGCTATCTTCAACTTCTCCCTTATGATTTGCACCTTTTCCATAGCATCCATGAAAAAATCAAACCTTATAAAGGCCATTTCACGAACTTCAAACTAGCCTACCAGAGATCTACATCACCTCCCATACAAGACCTCAAACGGTACCATCTCTGTACTAGAGTGATAGCTATTACTGTAGGCTAATTCTATGAATGGTAAGTGGTTATCCCAACTTCCTTTAAACTTCATTATACATGCCCTCAATATATCTTTAAGTGTTTGAATTTCTCTTTCCGCTTGTCCACCGGTTTGAGGTCGTGACAGAAGTGGTATCAAAGCAGTTAGTCCTCGGAGTGTCCACAGACCGTGTCTAGTAGAGTCTTGTTTATC
>JAOTQJ010050293.1:0-14516 GCA_025642045.1 Solanum sejunctum
TATATATATGTTTCCATCATTTGGTTTTCATTCATGTCTTTACTTTGATAACAAAATATTCTATTTTGGTGGGGTGTGCGAAGTTATGGAATAAGATAAAGTCAGAGTAGCCTCGAGTCCATAACTTTTCCTATTTTTGATCCGAAGGTTTTCTTGCCGTCTTTCTTTTTCTTTATGGATGTTTTAATTTTTTGTTGAGCTGGTATGTTTAGGTATTGTAGATAATGTGTAAATACATAGTAGTATGGTTTTTGGCGTATACATAGTCTTGAAATGCTTTTTGAATGGTTTGAAAAATTTGGGTACCCTCAAAATTTTTGAGATTGTTGGTTATTGATGCAATTGTGCATTTTGATTATCTGGTGATATTTGTTCTAATAATATAAAGGTAAGTTGAGGCAGGAAGTATGACCTATGAGTATATACTTGATTGTGTATGCAATTCCATGTGTGTTATAAACTTATTTTGCCGCATTCATGTATCATGTATGGACTCAGAACTTGCCTTGTTACTTTAAAATTGGTTTGGTAATGTGGTTGATTTGGAAAGGATCTTATCCTTTTGTTCTTTTGGTGAGCCAACCTTCCCTAAATAACCTACCAAATAAGCTAGTGAATCCCTTGTTCTGAATTTTTGAGCCTCTCATGCACTCATTCTTTTTTGATACCTAGCTAACTTACACTTGTTTTATAAAATACCTTAATATTGGCCCTGATCTATAATTGAACATGTGAACCTTAATGGAGGCTGAAAGCTTAAGTTGAGGGTGACTACAATTAGTGGCCCTGATTTAGGGAATAGATATTGTGTACTTTACCTCAGGCTAAAAGCCTAAGTCGAGGGTGTCAGTTATGTTAGTAAAGTAATGAAAATAAGGTGGTTAGTTGAGAAACAGAGAAAGAAATGAAAACTCATGAGCCGAGTGAGGAGAAAGAAATGAAAAGTGCCTTGAATTGAGAAAAAATAGCAAAAATTAGTTCAGAAATAAGGCACAACTGAAAAGAGAAAGAAGGCACCCAGGGAAAGCTTGAAACAGGAGAAGCGTGCATTTAGTGAAAATGGGTGGGTTATGAAGGAAACAGTGTTGGTAAATATGGTTAAAAGGATAACTTTTAGTCAACACTTGACTAAAATGCCATACCAAAGCCCTATGAACCTATGTTACAAGCCGATAAGTCCTAAAGTTATCCAAATCCACTTTGTCGCCAATCCAAAAATTGAGTATAGGGGCAAGCCTATGGTGTTAGTCTTTTTGCATGAGTTTCATTTGTGAGAGTGAGAATGCTTCCACAGTCCCTGAATTCTAAATGTTTTTTGAGTGAGTAAGTGGGACTTCTTTTCTGTAAGGGCATTTGCACTGCTTGATTAGCATATGAGTGTACCAATTATTGTGGATGGTTGATGCTCCTTCGTTTATCATAGTTGAGTTGCCAAATATAACTGTGTTTTTGTTTTGCTTAGTAGCTTTGCAATCTTAATTTTAAAATGAAAGTTAGGTACCTGAGTTAGAGTAAATGATGTATATGCCATTAATATAACTGCTATGTGTTTCTCATTGTCTGCTTAGATTGAGTCATCTCTTGAGGAAAAACAATAGTTCTAAGTTGAGGGTGTTGATATGTTGTCAAAATACAACACATTTGATGCCCTAAAATAAGGGATTTTATGAGTTCTTAATGCAACTATTTATGGTTTTTATGCATTTTTGTGTTGTTATTGCAGAAAAGGTAAGTTGGCATGATTTTGTGAGAAAATTGCAGATTTTGCTGAAGTGCAGGACATATGAGCTCAACTACAAGTCATAGCCTAAGCTATGAGTCGTAGGGTGATCTCGTAATAGAAAACAGAGAGCAAAAACTAAAAAATCTGCTAAGTGGAGGTCAACTCTATAAGGCCATCCTGCGAGCCATAGGTCTCACTACGACTCATATAGGTGGACTCGTAGCAAGGAACAAAGAGCCAACATTTTAGAACAAAATCTAAAGGCCTAGACTGGGAGAAGAGCATACAATTCATAGCCTAAGCAACGACTCGTATCAGTAGGTTGTACTAGTTGAATCCAAAATGCAAAGTACCAGATACGAGACCCCAATTACGACTTGTAAGTTACCCTACGAGTCGTACCTGCGAGGCATACCAACTACCAACTGTCTTTTCGATTAAATTTTTAGGGTTAATTTTGTAACTACTATAAATACTTAAGTTAGGGTTTATTTTAGAAGATCCCAAACTTGAACATTGAATATTGCCTTTGAATATTCTCTCTAGAAGATTTTAGGGTTTTAGCATAGATTTTCATTTTCTCTTGGAAAATCCACTTTTGAGGAGTGCAAATCCTACTTTGTATTCATTGTCAATCTATCAAGCTTGTAGTTTTGCAACTTGTGGAGTATCACTCTTTATTTCTTTAGGTAAAATTCCCAATTATGTCATGTATTTGCATCTTTATTAATTTTGCCTTAGCCATGAGTAGCTAAGCACCCACAACTTGGGGTTGTGGGAACCATGGATAGTTGACTTTAAATGATCTAGATTAATTGCATTTCTATGATTGGGGCTATGCATATATTATTTATTTCCCTTTATTTTGATTGTTATTTGGTGGTGGCCAACACCAAGCCCGCCTACTATCATGATCCTAACCAAGGTAGTGACGAATAAGAAAAGGAAAGTAAATAACAGGATTCAAATAATATGTTCTCATCTAATCAACCAAACCTGACTAAGGCAAGGTTGACTGGGACACTGGGTAACGGTTAGTTGGCACACCATGGTTACCGATCATGCGTCATGCTGAAATTTGACCTTAACCTTCACAAGAGAGATAGAAGAACCTAAGTTACCATCCTGCATGTGAATTTCCAATTGTGGTTGTGTTGTCTAGGGTAATCGAGTTGACGAACCATTGTGAACACAATTCCCAAGTTGTCCCTAAAATTAAGTGTTTCCTCGCTTAGTAGTGTAGTATTTATTCTACATTAGTTCTTAAATCAAAACCCCCCTTATTTAGAGACTTTAGTTATAGATACTCGAAATGATTTATAGTGAATTCTTATAGTCAAGCCCTGTATTCGCTATGGATTTGACCTTAACCTTCGATTAGGTTAATTGCTGACAGTCACCGCTTTCTTATTAGAGCGTGAACATCATCACTCATAAACCATATTGAGGGGTTTGTACCTCATTCGCCTCTCCATGGAGGTGGTAGGCCTTGGATATTCACTAATAGTGGTCTTTTCTTACACATGTATTACGCTATATAAGCATGATTTACTTCAAGCATCTTCCATGCATGCTATATTGTTATACGTTACTTATTACCTATACTTATGCATTTTGGTTATGTTGCTTATCTCTTGCTGCATTACATCCTACATACTTAGTACATTCAAACATACTAATGCACATTTTATACCTACATGATGTCACCATGTAGGAATTGGAGCCCCATTTGAGCATCTTCCTCCACGTGGCTAGTATGATTTTTCCCAAGCTTGTTGGTGAGTCCTCCCTTCCGCGTATGATGTTTATGATCTCATGCTATATTCTAAGACTATCTTTATTTTACGTATATATTGACTATGAGGGTGAGTCCGGTTGTTTGTCTTGGCCCCCCTTTTATCTATGTAGTAGAAGTGTTGTTGGACATGTTATGTATTGAGCCTTGACTCTCTTGTTTTGATGCTTATGTTATGAAAGTATTTCTTTATCCCTTTTCCCTTTATTTCTACTCTTATTATATTATTTAGTTGCTTCCGCGATCATTTATGTGTAATGATATATTAAAAGACTTGTCTGGGGTCCCTTTAAGTCCCCCATTTGCCATGTCATGTCTAGGCCCTAGGCTTGGGTCATGACAAACTTGGTATCAGTGCACAAGGTTATTAATGGTCCTCTACATCCAACATATCACATCGATTAGAGTCTTGTTCATGGTTGTGTTGTGCACCGTAATTATAAGCTAGAGGCTAGAGATGTTTTTGGAAATGTTTCCCTTATTCATGTTCTAAGTCGTGCTATAGAGTTGAAGTAAGGTTTTTCCCCCCTAACGATCATTCTTTCCTATGCTAGATAATACCTAACATAAGAGGAAGGAGAGCCCGCACTCTCGAGGAACAACTGGCTTATGGTGAGCTCTGGGATGCTCTCACTTTGCTAGTACAAGTTGTGGCTAACCAAGCCAACCAAGGGGCCCAAGCCCCTCATGCTCCTACATTGGCATCTCTGGTGAGAGACTTCATGAGGATGAATCCCTTGGAATTCTATGGGTCAAAGGTGGATGAAGACCCTCAAGAGTTCATTGATGAGGTCTACAAGGTATTAGCTATCATAGGTATTAGATCAAAGGAGAAAGCGAAGTTGGCAGTCTACCAACTGAAAGGGGTAGCACAAATACGGTTTAATCAATGGAAGGAGAAGAATAAAATCAATAATGTGGTGCTTTTGGAGGAGTTCAAGGCAACTTTTCTTAATCGGTTCTTCAATCTTGAGCTTAGGGAAGCCAAACTGGTGGAATATATGAATTTGAAATATTGGTCTTTGAGTATGAAGGAGTATGGTCTCAAGTTTAATCAACTCTCTAGATCTGATCTCCACTTGGTCGTTGACCCTAGGTCTAGAATGAACAAGTTCATGGTGAGTGAGAAATGTCGGTTCGATATGTTGATTAGTGACATGGATTTGTCTCATTTGATGACCTATGCCAAACAAATGAAGGAGGAAAATTGAGGAAGAGGAGGAGTAATGAGGCCAAGAGGGTCTATTTTGAGGGAAAAATCTAAAGTTAAAAGGGTGACCGGTTCCATCAAGACCAACGGTCTTCTAATGCAATTAAAAAGAGGGTTGTCGACGACTTTCCGAGGGCCCAAGGTGTTGAAGGTGTGGTTCCTAATGGTGGGTGTCCAAAATTTGGTTGGGGTCATAGTGGTCCGTACTTGAGTGATACTAATGCTTGTTATGGTTGTGAGGAATTTGGGAATAAGGTGATAGATTTCCCTCGAAATCACAACAAGGGTAAGAAGGTTCGTCCATAAAGTGCAAATGTGGTTCCTTTAGGGAGAGGTGGTCAACAAGATGGTGTCCCAAGGTATAATTGGTTCTATACACTCCAAGGGATACAAGGGCTTGAGGAGGTTCCTAATGTCGTCATCGATATGTTAAAAGTCTTTGATTTTGATATATATGCATTGATTGATTCAACTGCCACTTTTTCTTTTGTTACCCCTTTTGTTGCCAAACAGTTCCATGTTGAGCCTGAATTGTTGGGTGAGTCGTGTGAGGTGTCTACTCCTATTGGTTCATCTATTATTGCTAGAAAGGTTTATAGGAATTATCTTATTTGTATTTTGCATAAGATTTTCCCTTGTGATCTTATTGAGTTGAAAATTGTGGATTTTGATCTCATACTTGGGATGGAACGATTGCATGCATTCTATGGCTCTATTGATTGTAGAACACATAGGGTCAAATTCTATTTCCCAAATGAGCCCGTTCTTGGGTGGGAGAGTCATGATGTGGTTGTCAAGGGTAGGTTAATCTCTTGCATTAACGCCCATAAGATTATCTCTAAGGGGTGTCTCTATCATTTTGTGAGGGTAAGAGATATGGAGTCCAAGGTCCTTCTTATAGAGTTGGTTCTGATTGTAAATGCGTTTCTTGATGTCTTCCCAAATGACCTTCCTAGTGCTTCTCTTGAAAGGAAATTAGATTTTGGTATAGACCCCCTTCCTGATACTCAACCCATTTTTGTTCCCTCTTATCATATGGCCTTGGCGGAGTTAAAGGGGTTGAAGGAGCAATTGAGGAATTTGTTGAAGAAGGGTTTATTAGGCCTAGCCAATCACCTTGGGGTGTACCGGTGTTGTTTGTGAAGAAGAAAAATAGGTCCCTTAGAATGTGTATTGACTACGGGCAAATCCACAGGATCACCATAAAGAATAAGTATCCTCTTCAAAGGATTGATGATTTATTTGACTAATTACAAGGGGCTAGTCACTTCTCTAAGATTGATCTTTCGTCCGGGTACCATTAAGTGAAGGTAAGGGAGTGTGATATTCCTAAGATGGCCTTCTGGACTTGGTATGAGCATTATAAGTTTGTTGTGATGTCCTTTGGGTTGATAAATGCAACAACTATCTTCATGGATATTATGAATAGGGTTTTTAAAACCTACTTTGATTCATTTGCTGTGGTCTTCATTGATGATATTTTGATCTATTCACATAGTGAGGAGGAGCATATAGGCCATTTGAGGGTAGTGCTACAAAGATTGAGGGAAGATAAGTTGTATGCCAAGTATAAAAAATGTGAATTTTGGTTAAAAAAGGTTGCCTTCCTAGGTCATGTGGTGTCGGGGGATAGTATTAAGGTGGATCCTAAAAAGATGGATGTGATTAGAAATTGGCTTAGACCATTGACCCCATCAGATATTAAGAGCTTCTTGGGCTTAGCTGGTTAGTATCGGATGTTTATGAATAGGTTCTCTTCTATTGCTTCTCCAATGACCAAGTTAACTCAAAAAAGCCAAATTTGTGTGGACTGAGAAGTGTGAAAAGAGTTTCCAAACATTAAAAGATAAGCTTATGGTCACTCCTATATTGTCATTATTGGAAGGGCTAGAAGGATTTATTGTGTATTGTAATGCTTCTGGAGTTGGTTTGGGTTGTGTGTTGATGTAAAATGGTACTCTGAAAACCTATGCTTCTAGACAACTCAAGTGTATGACAAGAATTATCCTATCCATGATCTTGCATTAGCTGCCGTGGTATTTGCTTTGAAGATTTGGTGTTATTATTTGTATGGAGTGTATGATGATGTGTTCACCAATCATAAGAGTCTCCAATATGTCTTTACGCGAAAAGATCTAAACTTGAGACAAAGATGGTGGCTAGAACTTCTTAATGACTATGATATGAGTATGCATTATCATCCCGATAAGGCTAATATGATGGCCTATTCTTTGAGTAGGGTGTCCATGGGAAGTCTAGCACATGTTGATAATGGTGGCAAAGGGGTGGATAGAAAGGTCCATCGGTTGGCTAGATTGGGAGTTAGGTTGGAAGAGGTTGATAATGGTGTTGATATTGTTATTGATAGTTCTAATTCTTCATTGGTTGAGGAGGTGAAAGCAAACCAAGATCTTGACCCCACTTTGTTGGAATTGAAGCCAAATTTGTTTTTGGTATGGTACTCTTAGAAACCAAGGTAGGTTGTGTGTGCCTTATGTTGATGACTTGAGAGAAAATATTCTTGATGAGGCTCATGGTTCTTCCTATTTTATTCACCCCGGTTCTACTAAAATGTATAGATATTTGAGAGAGGTATATTGGTGGAAAGGCATGAAGAGGGACATTGCCAAAGTTCTTTTTGGTTGTCATAATTGTCAACAATTCAAAGCCGAGCGCCAAAGGCCAGGTGGCCTAGAATAAGACATAGAGATTCCTACTTGGAAGTCAGAGGAGATTAACGTGGATTTTGTGGTTGGGTTGCCTAAGACCAGAAAGGGTTTTGATTCCATTTGGGTTGTGATTGATAGGATGACAAAATTAGCTCACTTTCTACTAGTTAAGACCACATATGAGGCTGAAGATTATACTAGGTTATACATTCATGACTTGGTGAGGTTGCATATGGTTCCTTTATCCAGCATATCTGATCATGGTGCTCAATTTACTTCACATTTTGTAGGTTCTTTCAAAGGGGTTTTGGTACAAGAGTTAAACTTATATGGCCTTTCATACTCAAATGGATAGCCAAGACAAAAGAACTATCCAAACACTTGAGGATATGCTTAGGGCTTATGTATTGGAATTTAAAGGTAGTTAGGATGATCATCTTTCATTGATTGTGTTTGCTTATAACAATAGCTATCATTCTAGCATCGGTATGACCCTTTTTGAGGCTCTATATGGTAGCGTTATGGATCACCGATTGGGTGGTTTGAGGTTGGAAAGGTGGCTTTCTTGGGACCAGATGTGGTTATGGAGACTCTTCAGAAGGTTAGGATGATTAGAGAAAGATTAATGATGGTCCACAGTCACCCAAAGTCCTATGCCGACGTGAGGAGAAGGGATTTTGAATTAAAAGTTGGTGAATGGGTCTATTTGAAGGTGTTACCTATAAAGAGTGTGGTTTGTTTTGGTAAGAAGGGCAAGTTCAGTCCAAGATATGTGGGTTCTTATAGGGTAATAAAGAGGATTGGCAAGGTAGCATATGAGTTAGAATTGCCTAATGAAATGGATTTGGTTCAGCCAGTCTTTCTGGAATCCATGTTGAGGAAATGTGTGGAAGCCCCTAATGCTATTGTGCCTCTTGATGTTGTGGGTGTTGTTGAAGACAATTTGACTTAGGAAGAGGTTTTGGTTTAAATTTTGGATAGACAAGTGAAGAGGTTGAGGAATAAGGATGTGGCTTCCGGTAAGGTACTTTAGAGGAATCAACAAGTTGAAAGTGCTACTTAGGAGGCCGAAACATATATGCAAAAGTGATATCCTTATCTATTCCATTCTATTCAAGCCTGAAACACTAGCTCTAAGTCTCCTATGTGATTTCAAGTCTATGTTTAGCCAATGAAATTTGCATGCATTCATGTCTAGATTGACAAGTTCATGATGATTTTACACTTATGTTGAGATTTTTGAAATGATGTTTAAGTGCATTGGTGCATCCTTATGTGGGCTAAAATTGTCATGTTTACGTCTCTCCTATATGTTTCTTTGACATTCGAGGACGAATGTTCCTAAGGGGGAGATATTTAAATGACCCCCAAGTGGATACTCCACATTAAAAAGAAAATGCTGGCAAATAGAAGTGGATCTTCCATTAAGCAAAACAAAAGGAGCATTAAAATTAAATAATATTAAAAAATACACCAGCAATCCCTAACTCATTTTTTAATATTATAGAGAATTTATCAGCTGAAGGAAAATTATTATGCATAATGAAGGTGTGCTCTACATTTACCTCCACTTAATGAAACAGATACTCCTGAGTCGTAGTGGTCTCAGACTTGAACTATGACTGCTTAAGGGAAATAAAATATTACTACTCACACATAATAATCAAGGTGTTGACATGAACTTTATAGTCAACACACTACGATCTTGTGCTATTCCAGTTTCATGAGTGTCTTTGAGGATGATCCCAATTCTCATAGGAAGTGGCCTTCTTCCTCATGCATATAGATAAAATTTGTCAAGAGTGTCCCTGTATAATTTACACTCCACCCATACTGGCTATAAATTTTCACTAAGAGTTTTTTAAGACTCAGCCTCCACATATTACCACATGAAATAATGCACTCACATCATAGGAAGAGAATATAGTTAATAATGTATTTTTCACAACAAGTCATCCTATGATTCGTTTTTCTCATTGAACCTAATTATAGGATCTCTAGTTCCCAGGTTGGGTTTCCTTATATATGACTTAGGAATTTATTGGCTTTAATCTCATCCTCCTCGATGTACTCCAGACCTTCTCTCTTGTTGAGGCCTTAGTAAGAGGGTCTGCAAAATTACCACAAGATTTGATATAATCAACATTAATGGTACCATTTCTCTAATATAATCTTACATTACTTTGTTTCCTCCTTATAGGTCTGGATTCGCAATTGTAATAACGGTTTTGAACTCTACCAATTGTAGTGGTGCCATCACAATGAATTAAAATAGGAGGAATTGGTTTTTCAAAATAAGGAATTTGAAATAATAAATCAATCAATTCTCTTCCTCACTAGTTGAAGCTAAAGCAATTAGTTCAGCCTCCATAGTAGAGTTAACAATAATAGTTTGCTTTTTAGATTTCCAACAAATAGCACCACCGTCCAAAGTAAAAATATAAACAGTGGTACAGCAAGAATCACCTGTTAAAGTGTTCCATTTTGCATCACAAAAGCCTTCGAGTACAACAGGATAATTTTTTATAAAACAAACCACAAGTTTTTATTCCAATTAAATATCTCATTACTCTAATTATAACATGCCAATGGCCTTTACCTGGCTTGCTAGTAAATTTGTTAAGTGCTCCTACCTCATATGCAATATCAGGACTAATACAATCAGTCACATATCTCAAACTTCCGATTACGCTAGCATATTCCTTTTGATTTGTCACATCATTTTTACTTTGCATAAGAAACAAGTGAACACTTGAATCAAAAAGAGTCACAACATGTTTGCAATCAAGAAAGTTAAATTTTTCAAAATTTTCTCAACATGATGTGACTAGTCAAGAAAAATTCCATATGTTCTAGTTATATTTATTCCAAAAATAAAATTTGTCTCACCAAGATCATTCATATAAAAATGGCTTCTAAGAATATTTTTTGCTTCATTAATAACATTCACGTTAGAGCCAAAGATCAATAAATCATCAAAATATAGGCAAATAATATTATGTGAATTATTCCAAGACTTATGATATATGCACTTATTGTACTCATTTTTAAACCCATTTTTCAATCATGAGGAATCAAACTTTTCATGCCATTGCTTTGGTGCCTATTTCAAGCCATATAAGGATTTAGAAAGTTTACATACTTTGCTTTCTTGGCCGGCTTCAACCAAACCCTCGCGTTGTTCTATGTAAATCTCTTCATTTAGGTCTCCATTTAAAAAAACTATTTTTACATCCGTTTGATAAATTTGCAAATAAAAAATTGCAATAATATCAATTAAAAGTCTAATAGATGTAATTCTTGTTACCGTAGAAAAAGTGTCAAAAAAAACTCTAGGCCATCAAGTTGCTTAAATCCTTTTGCAATTAATCTAGCCTTATATTTATCAGTAGATCCATTTGGGTTTAACTTTTTTCTTAAGACACATTTACAATCAATTGTTTTACAACCTGAAGGTAAATCAACTAACTTCTAAGTTTTATTAGAAATTAGTGATTTCATTTCATCATTTACAGTCTCTTTCTAGAAAATTTCATCATGTAAAGATAAAAACTTCTTTTTAAATAAGAGGGCCATCTCCAATATTATAAACATAATAATCAGGACCAAAATCTTTTTCTAATCTAACTCTTTTACTTCTTCTAAACTCAAAGATAAATCTTCTTGTTGCATGTGACAATGACTCAGGTCCATTTCAGACTCCACCTTTGCATCTTTCGATAGGCCATGGAGACCAAACTCTCTTTTTGAGTCAAGTAAATCAATTCTGGGCAAAGAGGAGCCAGTTCACAGGTTTAGGAAAGCTGAAACAAATTGAGAAGGCTGATGTACAATTTTTTGGAGCCAAAAAAGGTAGTCTATACACATATACAAAAGTTATACAATGGCGTGATACAACTGAAATGAGGTCTAAAGGCCCATAACTTACAGCAACAGCCTTTTCATGGAAATGGGTCAAGGGCCAAACTCTTAACTCTACTTTTCTTACATTATATTACTGGGCCATTTACATGAATAAATATATTATTTAACCTAAATTACGGGTTTTAGCATAATTTTAACCCTTACCAAATATAATTATATTCTTGTTACAAAAAATAGCAAAGAGAAGGACACAGAGAATCTTCCTCTTCCATTTCTCTTTATTACTGTTTCTCTTTCTCTCTCTTTCTTTTAAAAATATTAATTAATTATTTTAATTTAAAATTTAATTTTAGATTGAATATTACGCAAACAATATTTTTACTATTCTTTAAACTAGAAGATTTGTTTTATGTAAATACATATATATTGCACTAACACACTTTAATAGATTAACCTATAAACTAATTTAAATAGCGTTTAAATATTATAAATTCAAATATAATATTTTTTGACATCATTAATAAAAATTATAATAAAAATTATAATTTTAGTACATTTTGTTTTCGATACTTCATATGTAACATAGCCATTTTTTGTTGCACGTGAAAAATATAATTAATATGTTTTAAATATAATAATTATTTTAATGTCATCAATGACAGAAAATAATAAAAAATAACTATGATACATTTTAAATTCAGTAAATAATTCATATTATAAGTATTATGTGTGAAATTTAAATATTTAAGTGTGATTTAATTACTTTTATATTATTAAAAATTTATTATATTTATTGAAATAATTATAATAAAATTTATAATAATGTAGAATATTAAAGATGATGAGTTGAATTGGGAGGGAGAAGAAGAGAGAAAAGGAAAATTAAATAAAAAAAGAAGACATGCCAGCCAATGAAAGAAAGAGAAAAGAGAAGAAAGAGAAAGAGAAGAAGAGAAAGAAAGTGAATGAATTTCTTATAATTTATTGATAAAATATATTATAGGTTGTAGTAAAAAGAAAGTACACTAAAAAAGAGTAATATTTGATATATAATGTATTATTTATGTAAATATTCCTATATTATTTGTCGATTTGTATCTAGTTGAATACTAACATTTATTTATTTATTTGATTTAACTTAATTAAATTTCCCAAACGACAAACTATTTTATGTTAATTCTTTTATTGATGATTGCGTATGTCATGCCCCGAGTTCACACCCTAGGCGTGGCCGAGACCCAAAAACATTTTTGGTCCCTAGCGAACTACTTGGCCTAGCTACTTACTTAGCGGAATACTTGGATAATCAAAAGATCTTACATGTAGTCAGCTAAAAGTACTAAACTGTCATAGATAACTGAAACAGAGAATGTCTCATCAATAACTGAAATGAAAGCAAACTGTAATACTTGACGCATAGTCTATTGAACCTCTATCTAGAATAGTCTGAATGACTACCAGAATAGGCCCCAAGGTAGCCCAAACTGAATAAAATGCTAAAAGGAAAAACATAAATAAACTCCAAGCGTCTGACTGAGAAGAGGCCTCACCGATAGCTAAATAGGTGTCTGAATCCTCAATGGAGTGGCTGCTGAGGGGCTGTGTCACCTGTGTCTGCATCATAAAATGATATAGGTCCTAAGGACATTAGTATATGAAATGTAGGTATGTAAATTGGGCAAAAATGAACTCAAGGTAAAGCAATATTTCTCAAATACATAAAACATATCTCAGAATAAAGAAACATAATAATAAATACTCTGTATGCTGAAAATAACATGCTGAAAACTTGTATGTAAAATATATCTTACTTTAACTTGGGGAGTTTCTCTAATCGACTATTACCACTATGAGCTTTGTGGTGCTACAATATCTTGCCCACGCTGCCAGAGGCGACCCGTACTTTGCCGGGGTGGGGGACGAAAGACTAGGGAGTGGATCCATCCCAAAACTGGGCCATCTTAGTGGCAAGTGAGGAGTTGTACCTTAATACAATCCTATCCTGCACTGGCTATGTAATTAATGAGTTCTAGTTATTAGTATCACTCTCACTCATATTAGTGCTCAATACTACTACTAAAATAGCTGTTATAGTGCTCAATCTTCAAGAATATGAATTCTCAAAATGCTTCTTTAATCTTTTAGGACTTTGGCAAAACTTATCTTTCTGAACTTTTTCATCTTGACTCTTTACTCTGACTGAAAGTAGTATCATTTCAAGTACTTTAAAACATATTGGGTTACTCAGCTAATGTACAAAAGCAAATCTTGAAATACTTCTTAAACCTGATTCAACTTGTGAGCTTCATGATTAATACATACAAAATTTATGGAGGTTCATGCATAGTTATAAATCTTGTTTCAATATCTTGAATCAATGATAACATTAACAAGAATCAGGATCTTTATCCCGAAAAAATATGCAAGGAAAGTACTTCAAGGAACTTGGCTAGAAATTTGTAGGATCTTTTACCTCAACTTGTAATGGAAATCTTGAGTGGAAACTAGAGATTAAGTTTCAAAATTTTAGAAAAATATCTTTTGAAGAGCCTTACATACCTGAGAAATGAGTTCTTGGAAGAACTTGGGAAGAATTCTTGAAATCTTTGGTCTTGCCCTAGAGTTTACGCTTACTTTCTTGGAACTTTCTAACAATAGAGAATTATGATTTTTGCGTGTTCTAGGAATAGATCGGGTGAAAACCGACCCATTAAAGCTTTAGGAGGGTGGGAAAATGTAGAAATTACCCTTCCTTAAAATAAAAGAAGGAAATTCCAACTTGTACTCACTGTCCGCATTGTGCCAGGGGCGTGGACATGTGTATTTCGTGAAACTCTGATTTTTCGTCCAAAATAACAACATTAAAAAAACTTAAGTAAGGTCACATAGCAGGTGCGTCGTGCCCTGGGGGAGCACCCTTATTGATTGGAAATTAATTAGCAAGAATTTTATTTTGACTCGGTTGCTTTAAAATCGAGTCAAGACTATTTTTCCACTTAGTTTTTTGCGCTAATCGCTAATCCGGTCTCGAATCGGTGAATGGAGAATGGAAAGATGCATTATATGCATGGTTCATGTGAGGACCTGCAACGTAATTTAAACCCCAAACGTCCTTAATTGGTTAGATTTAATAAAGTTTGGGACCAAATGTAACATTTTACCTAAGTTAGGTCCTTAGGAATAAAAAGGGATGTGGGGTCAAGGTGGGTGTCTTTTTTTTATTGGAACAAGTGTATATGTGTGTGCCTATATATA
>JAOTQJ010050304.1:0-49793 GCA_025642045.1 Solanum sejunctum
TTGGTGGGTGTGTAATGCTAGTTCAAAATCATGTAATTCAAGAGTGAAATCATGTGAGAAAACTTAATGTAAATCAAACCACCTAAACTTGGTAACACACTCATCAAAGATACATTGAAACCCATCATCAAATCTCATAATAGATTATAGATTCATAGCTCAAAAAACATGCTTCAACAGTCAATATTTTACTAAATCCCAACGTAGTTTATAGTCAAATCTATAATAAGAAGTACCTGTAGATAAATCAACTTGAAAACATACAATTTACATAAGAAGAAAGGTTGGGTACCATGGGTAAAAGTACCAAATGGTTGAAACTCACATATCTCAACTTTGGGCATTTCCTTGATGACGTTTTGAATGAGAACTTGAAGTTTGAATGAATTTCTTGAGATCTGAAAATGAGTTTAGAACATTTGAATTTGGGTGAAATATTTAGCTAAGTGTTATAGAGGGTTTGGGGAATGTCTTGAATGATATGGGATTGAAAAATGACTAAGTATACATGTTTTTACGTGTAAGAAGGCTTAGGCCAAAGGCCCCAAATCCTTAGGCCAAAACAATTAAACAAGCAACAATATACATATCTCCCGAACCCTCACAGGAATTGCAAAGTTGGCAAAATTCATTTTTCGCAATGAATCTTCTTAAATTCGGGTTATACCCATTTTCCACTCAATTTTGCCGCCTAATCAAGAATATGAAGTCGGATTTATCATGCACAAAATTTGAGATATATGAAAATTATGATTATGTGTATTTTCGAGGCACATTTTTGAACACTTTTTGGTGTGTTTCAATATCTCCCCCTTGGGAACATTCATCCCCGAATGTCAAAGAAGCATACATGAGAGAAGTAATTATTCATCCCAATATGAATGCTACAAATACACTTAATCATTGTGTTCAAAAATCTCAACATGAATGTGAAAATTACCATAAACTCGTTAGCATACACATGAATGCATGCAACATGATATGACGGTTGAAACTTAGAACTTAAAATCATAGAAAGGACTCAGTTTGCTATTTAAGCTTGAATAGAATGTAAGAGGTATGAATATCACTTCTTCATGCTTGCTCTGGCTCCTAAATGTCATTTTCAACTTATTAATGCCCCCAAAGAACCTTGATGGAGGCTACACCTATGAGCGCCAACCTGTTAACATGTCTACACAACATCTCCACCAGGACATCATCATAGGTCTACTCATCCCCCACAACCTCAAAGAGTCCTATAGCACTTGGGCTACTAACACATCCCCTCAACATAGATACATGAAAGACCGGATGAATCCTATCCATTCCTATAGGAAATTCTAATTCATAGACCACCTTACTGATTCTCCTCAACACTCTATAAGGAACCACAAACATCGGGATCAATTCCCTTTTCTTGCCAGACTAGATCACACCCTTTATGGGTGAGACTTTCAAAGAACCCAATCATCAACACAAGCACATATTGCCTACCCTAGTACATAAGAACACCATCTCCCCCTTTGAAGAAAACCTCCACTTCACCACCTTCCACTAAAGCGTTCAATTCTAGCAAGGCAAGGTCATGGTGTTTCTCTACCATGACTCCTTCAACCAAATAAGATTAGAAACCATCAAAACCACTACAATACCATTCTCAACTCTTCCAGCCTCATTCCCAACCTAGCCAACCGGTGCACTTCTCTAAGCACCTCCTTGTGACCCATAATTCATAGTTATCACATTTAGCAAACAATCTCTCATCCCCCAAAATTTACAACATCTCTCTCAAATGACTCATAAGATCTTCTTCATTCTGGAAATAAATCAATATACCATTCACAAACTACCACACATATAACAAGGTAGGGTGTAAAGACCCTAATCATGAGATCCATAAACATAGCTGGTGAATTAGTTAAGCTAAAAGACACTACCAAAAACTTCAAATGCCCACACCTAGTCTTACAAGGTCATCTCGGAGATATCACCCTCTTTGACTCTCACTTAGGGAAAACAAAACTAGACCGAAGATTAATTTTAGAAAAGAAATGACTAGTCTCTTGTAGTTGTTCAAATAGTTCATCTATCCTTAACCATCACGTTACAAACTTACAGGCTCTACACTCATTAAAAGAATGATATGCATGTAACCAATCCACCGCAAGACCTCTAAATCCACCAAGCCAACAAAATCACAAGATAAGACTTTATGCAATAAAGACATGAGACAACCCCTATAGACTTTTCTAGCAACAAAGGAATAATGAAAGATATTAGCTCCCAGGCCTATCAATGCATGCATATAAAAAAAAACCTTTGACATAATCGTAGAAATATCAGGCAAATCATCCACCTATTGCCTCCCTTGAAGAGCATAGATCCAATTATGTCGTGGGGCACTCCTTTGTTGGCCACTTGAACCCCTTGATCAACATGACCATCTTGTCTTTGTGGTCGACCATCCTTACCCTTATTGTGAGACTGTGGTCAATCCATAATTTTGTGTCCCATCTCACCGCACCCAAAGCATGCACATGTGTTCCTCCAACATGTGCCACCATGATTCCTCTCATATTTTGGGCATCTAAGATGAGTCACCCCATCATCACTCCCTTGGAGCCTTGGGTTAGGCGCCCCATCCTTAGCAACCATCTTATTTGGAGTAGTAAAGTATCCTTGGCCTTGAAACTCAATACCTTGTTGGAACCATTCACCATCAAATGGAGCCCTCTTGTCCTCACCACTTCTTCTCTTTTCAAGCTTTTCCTCCTCTAATTGTTCAACTTAAGTCATGGGGCGGGATAAATCCATATCACTTATCAACATGGCAGCACGACACTCCTCGTTAACCAAGTCAGACATACCCATCACAAATTTGTTCATGCTAGACCTCGGCTCGACCACCAATTATGGAGCATACTTGGAGAGTTTATTAAGCTTGAGGGCATACTTACTCACACTCATAGATATTTACTTTAGATTTATAAATTCCATCATTTTGGCACCCCTTAGCTCAAGTGGAAAGAACCGGTTGAGAAATGCCATCTTGAACTCTTTCCAAAGTATGAGATTGTTATTCCCCTTCTCCACCTTCCATTGGGTGAACCAAACTTGAGCATCCCCTTGATTTGGTAGGCCACTAATTCTACTTTCTCCTCCAATCTAACACCCATAATAGACAACACTTTATATAATTCATTAATAAATACTTGTGTATCCTCATCCACTTTAGACCTATGGAACTCTGGTGGGTTCAATCTAGTAAAATCCCTCACCCTTTAGGCTAGACTAGGAGCATCAGGGTCTTGGAACCTTTGGTTAATTTGGTTGTTCATTATGTGTCTCAACATAGTAATAGCATTTTCGAACTCAACTTAAGTAGCCCTTCCATCTTGAGGAGCTTGAGGAGCGGGGTAAGCTGTTGTCCCGAAAATGCACGAGTCCTTCTTGGTCTTCTTCTTTGAAGTAGCATGATCTAGAAGAGAAAAGAACATTAATTGGGAAGGGTGGAACTTACCCCATACCTAAGGCACAATATAGACCATAAAAAAGTGAAGCATTTCCTGAGATGACGCATAGCCTCTCATTCATGGTTGTGGCGCACTTCACAACCATGAATAAGACTCTAATCAATATGGTGTGTTGGATTCCAAGGACAATTAGCAATCTAGTACTCTGATACCAAGTTTTTCACCACCTAAGCCTAGAGTCTATATGTGACACGATGAATAGGAACACGAAATTACCCAAACAAGCCTCTTAGCAGATCAATCACACATCCTTGGTTGAGGAAGAAAATCAAACAACATTAAGAGAGTATATATAAGGATAAAGGGACTGAAGGAAGTCTTTAATAGTATATATCATAGAAAAATCAAAGCTCAAGCATAATTACATCACTTATCTAACAACACCTCTAAACATAGAATGGGCGGGGCCAAGACACCTTCCAAGCTCACCCTCATAGTATCAAGAGTTCAACATAAAGAAATAACATAAGCAAGAGTAGTATAGCTAGTGTCCCCAAACTTGAGGACTCACCAAAGCTTATCTTCAAGATGTCCAAAATGAATCACGTGGAGGATGATTGTGAGGGACTCTAGTTCCTACATGGTAACATTATGTAGGCATAAAGTATGTATTAGTACATTTGAATTTACTAAGTATGTTGGATGTAATGCAACAAGTAATAGGTAACATAATCAAAATGCATAAGCATAAGCAAGTGATAGTGTAATATGAATATGGCATACATGATCAGTGCTTAAAGTAAAACATTCTTAGTCATAATAAAGGAACATAAATTCAATATGGAATATATGTATGTTCGATCCTTACACCACTATGCCTGAGATGGCCACATAACCACCCACTCACCTTACGGTATAACGTTTTCGGAGATTGTTACCAATGCCCCTACCTTACGACATAGTTTTTTTGGTAGGTAGCATAAGACGTCCCCTACTTTATCATATAATCTTTTAGGTAGGAGTCATGAATTATTCTTCCTTATGATATAACCTTTTCGGTAGGAACAATGAATTATACCTTGTGGCATGGCCGTTTTTGTAGGTATTATAGGATATCCTTACCTTATGATATAATCTTTTCGGTAGGAGTCATGAGTCATTTTACCTTATGACATAGCCTTTTCGGTATATCTTAAATAAGATACATACCTTCCGATATAATCTTTTGGGTAGGAGTCATGAAAATAGCTCATCAAACCATCATATTTAAGTATCAAAAAGAACTTCTCATTTTCCCAAGAACACAACAAACATGGGAGCCCAACAATTCAATTGCAATGCCGTAAATACTTAACATGAATTTAATACCCATATATACATTTTCTTAATCATCATAAAGTCACTTGATTCATACGTCATTCAATAGATCATCAGTAACTCTAGAATCCCTAACCGGACATTTTATCAAATACTTGGTGGGTGTGTAATGCTAGTTCAAAATCATACAATTCAAGAGTTAAATCATGCGACAAAAATTAATGCAAATCAACCCACCAAAAATTTGTGATATCCTCATGCAAGATACGTTGAAACCCCTCATCAAATCTCATAATAGATTATAGATTCAATAGCTTAAAACAAACTTAAACAGTCAACATTTTATGAAACCCCAACATAGTTCATAGTCAAATCCATAATGAGAAGTACCCATAGATAAATCAACTTTAGAACATGGAATTTACACAAGAAGGAAGGTTGTACACCATAGATTAAAGGACCTAATGATTCAAACCCGCATATCTTAACTTTGGAAATCTCCTTGATAAAGATTCGAATGAGAACTTGAAGCTTGAATGAATTCCTTGAGATCCAAAAATGAGTTTAGGACATTTGAATTTTGGTGAAATATTTAGCTAAGTATTACAGAGGGTTTAGGGGAATATCTTAAATGATATGAGATTAAGAAATGACTAAGTATAGGTATTTTTATGCATAGGAAGGCTCAGGCCCAAGGCCCTAAAACCTTAGGCCAAAATAGTAAAATCGGCAACAAAATACACATCTCACGATGGGTCAGCATCATGAAGTTGTTGTGGACCCTCACTGGAATTGCAAAGTTGGTGAAATTCTTTTTTCGCTATAGGTCTTCTAAAATTTGGGTTATTTCCATTTTCCACTTAATTTTGCCCCCTAATCAAAGAATATGAAGTCGTATTTTCAATATTACGCACGAATTTTGAGATATAAAGAAATTACAATTATGGGCATTTTCAAGACAGATTTTCGGGCACTTTTTGGTGCATTTCACAATACAAAAGCTAAAATGGAATTAAAGGAAGTCTAGTTATCATCCTTTTATCATTGTCCAAAAAGGTTAGCAAGTCTATCACTCTCCAAATACATTGCATGGAGATAATGCTGATTGGTAGGTTGTTATTTATACAAAGCCCATGGAAAGAATTGAAACTGAGAATGCATTAGATATGGCATACCAAAATTATGTTGCACTTGTTCAACAACAAGTTGATGTTAAGTTGGAAACCACACTAGAGCATTCTTAATACATACTAGAAGAGGTTTCTGATGATGACTTATAATGGCAAATGTTAAGGAAGAAGTAAACAATGAATATGAATCATTTGAAGAAGAGGATTGAGAGGATAATAAATATGAAACAACTAAGTAGGAGGAATAGGAGGATGACTAAAATGAAACAAGCAAGAAGAAATAAACTGGTAGATTATAACTATTATGCCAGTTAATTTATTTTGATAATACTAAATTCATTTAATTTACATTTTTATATATTGTACTCTTACTTTACATATAGATGTCATCTGGTGATAGTAATAGATCTGGAGATCTTCTTGAGTTTAGCCATTATAATAGGAGTAAAAAAAAGAAGAATAGGAGACCCATTGAGCCTAAGGATATCTCAGGATACTTCAGTCCCAGATATAAAGCACCAACCAGGTAGTCCTACATATATTTATGTTGTGCCCTTTAGGACTATGAATTCTTTAGTTTGTCATAGTCAGTTCTGGTAACCATATGACACATCTTCTTCTTCACAAGTCAAATTTAGTTCACATGACTAGACCTTCCAGCTACCTACAAAGGTTTATTTTCGACCCCATAGATTATTATCTTTGTCTACTCCATATCTCACATCTCAACCTTCTTACGTATATACGTTGAGGCTTAGAGATTTTAGTGTTCATGAAACTAACACTCCTCCCTCGACTCAGCATTATATACACCTTATTGCATCAACTCTACCTACTTTTGCTAGACCTGAGGAAGCATAGGATGTGCCTAAGTTAGCTCCTGACAGTGGGACTGACTTAGGAGAGTCATTATTGAGCCTGATGGATCCTCATAAGTTTATTCTTTTACTTATTTTCTTTTTCCAAGTTACTAAATTATGCATGAACTATCAAGTTATTATTGTCTTATAGATGGCATTATTCAAAGGTGCTACTATTGAAACATCCGCAAAAGTGCCCAAAATTGTGCCTCAAAAGTGCTTGGAATCTTGTTTTCCATATATCTAAAAGTCCATAAATTTTTTTGAAAATTTGACTTCATATTCTTGTTTAAGGGGTTAAATTGAGTGTGAAATAGGTCTAACCTGAATTTTAGAGTAACCGTAGCAAAATTCGAAAGTCACAAAATACGCTTTTAGGAGGGTCAACTTTAAAGGAGCATATCTCTTAGCATACAAAGAACTAGGTGGACCGTGACCTATCATCTGAAATCCATTTTAATTATCTTTCCAACGCACTTTATTTCACCTCATTCTGAGTTAAAATGAAGGATTTTTGCCCTTTTCATAAAGCTTATTTGTGCAGAAAATGCTAATTCTAGTGGGGTTTTCGTGTTGCCTCCGCGACGCGTCCCTATGCTTTTGGTGCCTATTTTCAGTTTTTTTGATCCAAGACATGTAAATCTTGGGCCTAAGGGTTCCCACAGTTGTAAATACATATACTTAGACTTGTTTCACCCTCATATCATCCTAAACATTCCCCAAAACTCACTCAAACATTTAGGCTCATATTTCACCATAAATTCAAGTCCCAAACTCAAGACCGATCTCAAGAGTTTCTTCAAGGATCTCACTCAAGCTTCAAATCTCCATTAAATTCTTCTTTAAGAACTTCACAAAAGCTAAGGTATGTGGTGTTGAATTATTGTGCCCTTCCACCCATGGTGCCTAAACCCTCTTTTACTTAATATTGCATGATTTAAAGTTGATTTTAAATGTGGGTCTTGTATATTGAGAAATTTACTACATAGAGATTTTAGTTCATGAAAGTATGGTTGTTTTAGCATGTTTTGAGCTTCAAATCTTGGATCTAATGTTGGATTTGATGAGGGGTTTTGATATGAATGTCTTGGGGGTGTTGTAATATGTTAATTAAAGGTTTTACCACTTACTTTCTTATATGATTTCATATTTAAATTGTATGCTCTTTTATCCCCCATTACATGCCCCCAAGGTGTTTGATAAAATATTCGATTATGGTTTCTTGAGGAATTGAAGGTCTAAAGTATGATATATGATATGACTGATGTTATGATGAGAAAATAAGATTATGTATATATTTATTCCTATATGAGATATTGCATTAGAGCTTATGGTAAATCCTATATAAAGTGTTGCATAGACCATGCCTGATCCAGGGGGAAAGAGCCCGAGTAACCATGAGAGGGGTTTATACTTCGTCACCATGGATGTTTGGGGTGTGACCATCATAAATCATGCAAGGGTTTTATACCTTAACACTATGGATGGCGGGGTGCAACCACCATCAACCACCAAGGGGTTTATACCTTGGATAGCTTGCTTGGTCTCATTCTTCACATATGATCACATATGATATTCTATATGAGCATGATTTACTTAGGCATATTTTACTTATGCATTAATCATACATGTCATATTGCTATATTATGCCTATTGCCTATCATTATGCATTTTGGATTATGATGCTTATCTCTTGTTATATTGCATCTCACATACTTAGTACATTCAAACATAGTAACGCATACTCTTGGTTACATGATGTCATCATGTAGGGACTAGAGCTCCAATTGATTCTTCTTGTGGCTAGATGGATTGTTCAAGTTAGCATTTGGTGAGTCCTCCATTCTGGGAACAAAGACTATTCCTTCATTTTATACATTAGGATTTCCTTTACTTTATCTTATATATATGACTACAAGGGTGAGCCTAGTTGCATATCTTGGCCGCCGCCATTATCTACGTAGTAGAGGTATTGTTGGACAAAGCTATGTATTTATGTTATGAGTTGATTTTATTATCTCTTGACTCTATGTTATGACAAGTTCTCCCTTAGCCGTTTTTGCACTTATTTCCATTCTTCAAATGTCATTTAATTGATTTCGTGACCAAGGATATGTAATGGTATGCTATGAGGCTTGTTTGGGATTCCTTTGAGTTCTTCATTCGTTAGTCATGTTTAGGACTTAGGCCTGGGTTATGAAAAAGATGGTATTAGAGCACTATGTTGATAGTACCTCGAAGGCTAGCACACCGCATTGATTAGAGTCTTATTCATGGTTGTGTTGTGCACCAAACTATGAGTAGGAGGCTATGAGTTATTTTAGAAAATGTTTCCCTTCTTTATGGTCTATGTCTTGCTTTAGAAGAGAGATAGGATTTCCCCTCTAATGGATGTTCTTTGCTCCTTTAATTGATCATGCCTCTTCAAGGGGGAAGGCAAAGGAAGGTAAGTAGAAGGTTTTGATTTTAATGGATCTGAGTTTCACTAATTCTTCTCTATTTTTTGGTTGATAGTGGGGCTTCTTATGTTCCCAAGTGGTTGTGCAGATCCTTTGTGTCTATTCTTTTGGTTAAGTATATTGTTGCTAGAAAGTTTATAGACATTAATTCGAGAATGTATTCCATTAGGTTTTGATTTGTGACTTGTTGAATTTGATGTGGTGGATTTTGATGTTGTACTTGGAATGGAGTAGTTGCATACATATTGTGTCTCCATGGACCATGGGACTCGTAGAGTTAGAATCCGACTCTCTAATGAATTCATTTTTGAGAGGGAGGTTGTCAAGTGGTAGCAAGGGATGTAGGTCTATTCTTGACTTAAGGTACAATTGGTCTCTAAAGGGTTGCATTTTTCATCTTATGAGAATTGGAGGTGTTGAACCTAAGTTGTTTTGTCTATAGAATTTTTGGTAGTTGTAGGTGATACTTTGAATGTCCTTTTCGATATTTTGCATTTTGGGGTAATCTCCTTGGGTTTGCCTAGTAACCGAGTATCCCTATAAGTCTCGTGAGTAAGATCTTTGGTCCCTACCCTAATAGGTTTATGGTGGTTTTAGTGATGATAATGTGGTTTGTTCCCTAATGAGGTAGTGCATGTGAATCCTGTCAGTGTAGTATTACCAGTTTAAAGAAGAAGGTTGGGTGCTAGTAGGAAAGATGGGAACCTTGGTGATAAAAAGTTGCCTCTCTAGCTTGTGTGGTGTCAGGTGATGGTATTAGGGTTGACCTTAGTATGACGAAGGTGATTAGAGATTAGTCTAGACCTTAGACTTCGCCAGATATTAGAAGTCTCTTGGGTTTAGTGGGCTATTGCCGAGGATTGCGAGTAGGTTCTCTTCTATTGTTGCTCCTATGACTTAGTTGACCCTAGGTAAAGCCATGTTGTGACCGACGTTTTGAGTAGGGTGATATAATATGTCCAGGAATTACTATTTCTTGTGTTATGCCTTGGTGCTAGTAATATTCATGTGTATATGAGTTTCATTCATAGGTTCCTTTCACCCATGAAGCCCAATCTTTCTTTTTATGAAAATTGCATGATTTCAAGATGTATTTTTTATGGGTATCTATTATTATGAAATATGAGCAGGAAATACATAGGGGCTTTGTTTAATATTATTGATTATGCATAAATATCTATTTTTTGCTTATACTATGAAGTGATCTTTGTCTATTGAGACTATATATGATTCAACCTATGAAATCTATGAGCTATTGTAAAGTTTAGGTGCGATTTACAAGTTACCCATGATGGAATTTTGCCATGATGTTGGCGGGCTAATTTATATGATTTTTAGATGCATTGATTTCACTATTTTATGATCTATACTCTTGCATTTTGTATGATTTGAACATGTCTCATATGTGCCCACCAATTGTTTGATGAAATATCAAGTTAAGAATTCTCAAGATATGTGCATGTTTTACAACTCAATTGACTTCATGGTGAATATAGGCTATCAAGTATGTTATGAATTCATGAAATTATCTATGATTATGCAAGTATGAAGTTAAGCCCTTTTCAAAAATTTATTTTCAAGAAAATCTTCATGGATTTTTACTTATTTTAATTTGGCATTTGAATACTATGATTCCTAAAATTCTATTAATGCATGGGTAGTGGTTATTGGATGCTTTTAAGGTGATTTAAACCATCATATGAGGATTTACTTTGGGTTTATAAAATTATAAGTATGCATGTACCCTTTTGAAATTATTTATGCATGAGAAATTACACTATGGATTTAAATATGAAATTAATTATGTTTTCACTTCAACTTCATATTATAAATGTTTAATTAAAGTCTTAATTACCCATGTCATTTTCTCATTGTTCATAGCATATGCTTGCATGTACACAAATCATTTTGAAAAATTATGTCATGGGTAGGCCTACTTTGATTTTTATGATATGATTTTGATAGAAGGTTGGTTATGACAATATTGTGATCACATATATGTTTTTGGTCTCGGCTCTTTATGCATTTTGTGTGCTTGCACCATTTTGTATATGAATGGGCTATTCCTATGCAAGAGTATTATGACGATAAAATTATGGTTTTGGCATTTGAGCCTAAGTATGAATTGTTATAAATGGTGTTTGGCTTTTAAGCCCAATTGTGCAGTAAAATAATTTGGAAATGACTATTGCCTCTTTGAAAGTATGTACATGCATATTATAAATATTTTTGTGGGATGACAACTTAGCTTGTTGCATTAAGGGTTCTAGGGTAGTTTGGGATACTTGCATAACATGTCTCTAATAAGTGTAGGACTCGTAAGGATGTAATATGATGGGTAAGGATGGTCAATCTATTTAGTCAACTATGATGGGTTAGCCACTTCTCTAATCTTGATCTTTTTTTTGGGTTTTGTCTCTAAGTGAGGATGAGGGTAGGTGATATCCCTAAGTGTCCTTTTTAGACTAGGAGTGAGCATCTTAAATATTAGTGGAGTAGTTTGGTTGGCTTATGCATCGTTTGTGTTTATGGGTTTCATGATTAGGGTCTTAAAACCCTATCTTGCTATGTTTCTGATGGTCTCTATGATGTGGTATTGATTTGTTTAGAGCTTATGAATTATTTGGGGGTAGAGTTGCAAGTCTTGGAATACGAGAGTTTATTCGCTAAATATGATAGGTGTGCATTGTGGATAGCAATAAGGTTGTTAGAACTCCTTATAGATTATGGTATGAGTGTGCTTTGGCTTTTTTGGTATGGCTAGTGTTATGGTTGGTGCTCTAGATAGCCTAAAGTGTGTGGATAATGGTGGTAATATGCCTAGTAGAGTCTATCGGTCGTCTAGATAGGGAGTTAGGTTGAAGGAAGTTGAGAATGGTAGTACAGGGTTCTTGATGGTTCGAAATCTTCTTGGGATAAGAGGACTAGATTAGGCGAGGCCTTGATTTCTGCTTTATTAGTGTTGGAAGTTTTGGGTGAGAGAATGATAAAGTATAGGGTAACTCCTAAGGTAGAGATGGTGGCTATAGTATCATGTGGGTTAGGTGTATTTAAGATTGACAATTGAGTTGAGGTTTGTATGTCCTTATAAAGTGTAGAGGGAGGTTAGTAAGGTTGTATAAGTTTGGGAATTGCCTATGGATGTAGATATGGTTCGTCCGGTTGTTCATGCTTCTAGGTAGAAGTGATGTGTTGGTGACTTTAGTGTTGTAGATCACATTAAGGTTGTAGGTGTTAAGGAGAGTGAGTTGGCTTAAGAGAAGGTCCCAGTGGAGGTGTTAGATGGATGAATGGAGAAGTTGATTGATAATGATGTAGTGTTCTTCAATGTCCTTGGGGAAGAGTCATCTATTCGTATTTGTCTCTTGGGAGCCGGAGCAGGCATGGAGGAGAAATATCCATATCTATTTCATTCTATTCAAGCTTATAATAACACATCAAGTCTTTTTATGATTTTAGGTCTTGCATTTCAGCCCCTATGTCATTCATATATATCCATGTTTAAGTTGACAAGTTTATATGATTTTACACTTATGTTGAGATTTTGAAAATGGTATTTTAGATGTAATGTTGCATTCATACTGGGACTGATTTTTTCATGAGTACTCTTATCTTGTACGTCTCTTCTACATTCGGGGAGAAATGTTCTCAAGGGGGAGATACTAAAATGACCCCGAAAGTGCACGAAAACGTGCCTCGAAAGTCCCCAGAATCTTGTTTTCCATATATCTAGAAATCTATTTATTGTTTCAAAAATCCAACTTCATATTCTTATTAAGGGGGTCAAATTGAGTGGGAAATGGGTCTAACCCGAATTTTAGAGCAACCATAGCAAAATTCAGAAATTGCAAAATACGCTATTTAGGAGGGTCAACTTTGAAGGGGCATATCTCTTACAACACAAAGAACTAGGTGGCCAATGACCTATCAACTGAAATCCATTTGAATTAGCTTGACAATACACTTTGTTTCACCTCATTCCGAGTTTGTATGAAGGATTTATGCCTATTTTCGTGAAACTCATTTGTGCAAAAAATGCTGATTCCAGTGGGGTTTTCGCGTTGACTCCACGACGCGCCCCTATGTTTTTGGTGCTTGTTTTCATTTTTTTTCGGTCCAAGACATGTAAGTCTTAGTACTAATGGTTCTACACACTTGGAAATACATATACTTAGCCGTATTTCACCCTCAAATCATCTTAAACATTCTCCCAAACTCACTCAAACATTTAGACTCATATTTCACCTTAAATTCAAGTCCCAAACTCAAGACCAATCTCACGGATTTCTTCAAGGATCTCACTCAATCTTCTAACCTCCATTAAATTCTTCTTCAAGAACTTCACAAAAGCTAAGGTATGTGGTATTTAACTATTGGGTCCTTCCACCTATGGTGCCTAAACTCTCTTTTACTTAATATTGTATGATTTAAAGTTGATTTTACATATGAGTCTTGTATATTGAGAAATTTAGTGTAGTGATTTTAGTTCATGATAGATGGTTGTTTTAGAATGTTTTGAACTTCAAATCTTGAATATAGTATTGGATTTGATGAGGGATTTTGATAGGAATGTCTTGGGGGTGTTGCAAGGTATTGATTAAAGGTTTTACCACTGATTTTCCTACATGATTTTATCTCTCAATTGCATGCTCTTTTACCCCCATTACACGCCCCTAAGGTGTTTGATAAAATGTTCGGTTATGGATTCTTGAGGAATTGAAGGTCCAAAGCATGAGATATGATATGAATGATGTTATGATGATGAAATGAGATTGTGAATATGTTTATTCCTATATGAGATATTGCATTAGAGCCTATGGTGAATCCTATATAAAGGGTTGCATAGACCATAACCGATCTTGGGGAAAAGAGTCCGGGTAACTATGTGAGGGGTTTATACTTTGTCACTATGGATGTTTGGGGTATGACCATAATCAACCATGCGAGGGGTTTATACCTCATCACCATGGATGGCGGGGTGCGACCATCATCAACCATGCGAGGGATTTATACTTCGTCACCATGGATGGTGTGGTACGACCACCATCAACCACTAAGGGGTTTATACCTTGGACAACTTGCTTGGTCTCATTCTTCACATATGATATTCTATATGAGCATGATTTATTTAAGTATGTTTTACTTATGCATTGATCATACATATCATGTTGCTATATTATGCCTATTGCCCATCGTTATGCATTTTGGATTATGATGCTTATCTCTTATTGTATTGCATCCCACATACTTAATATATTCAAATGTACTAATGCATACTCTTGCTACATGATATCACCATGTAGGGACTGGAGCTCCTATTGATTCTTCTTGTGGCTAGATAGATTATTCAAGTTAGCTTTGGGAGTCCTCCATTTTGGAGACAGAATATTCCCTCACTTTATTATATACTTATAACTATGAGGGTGAGCCTAATTGCATGTCTTGGACCCCGCTATTATCTATGTACTATAGGTGTTGTTGGACAATGCTATTTATTTATGCTATGAGTTGATTCTATTATCTCTTGACTCTATGTTATGACAAGTTCTCCCTTAGCCCTTTTTTCCCTTATTTCCATTCTTCAAATGTCATTTAATTGTTTCCGTAACCAAAGATGTGTAATGATCCTATGAGGCTTGTTTGGGGTTCCTTCTGGTTCCCCATTCACTGGTGACGTCTAGACCCTAGGCTTGGGTCGTGATAGCTATGGCCCTTTAGTAGCGCATTAGGATGTTATAATCTAAGGCCTACCTATAATGACCCTATAGGTCAATTTTGTGTTTTTGTATTATTTATATTGTTTTGAACTTTTGTATGGTAACCTCAGACTTGTTAGGATTGTTGTTGTGGTTATAAGGTATTTTGGTTGAGAAATGTGAAAGGTTGCAAGTTAGTGAGAAGTTAAAGCTGCAAAAATAAAATTTCTGACAAAACCATAGCAAATTGCCTCGAAATGGGATTCTGATGGTTCCATCTGCTCTGGAATGGCCAACTTTGGCTAAGAGGATGGTTGGTCTGAAGATAGAGGTCCCGATGTGATATTGTCCTAAAAGTTGCAAAATGAGTACAATTTGAGGCTAGAAAGTATGTTTCTTTAAAAATCTAGCTAAACATACTCGAAATGGAAATTTGATGGTGTGGTCAGCTTAGGAACATCAATAACAGTATAAATTGTCCTTCTTTTTAGTTGACGGGGACATTCAGCTACATTTTGAGTCCTCAGTTCTTTTAGCTAAAATTAGGTAGAAGAAAATGGGACCCTCATTTTTTTCGTAGAGTGCTCCATTAGAAATTTTGACTGCACCAATGGATTTGAAATGTTAAAAATCCATATAGCTACATACTTCATTTGCAAAAATCACAGTCCAAGAGCCCAATATAGAGACAAAGGAAATTGAACGAATAATGGAAGAGGGTGATGTGATAGAACCTAGATTGCCACATGGCACAACCTGAGGATGTCACATGAAAGCTAGGTGGCAGTAGTTGGCAGTAGGTATAAATAGCCCTTTTCCAGGGTATCAATTTCCAATAAATAAAGATATTTCCTCTCAATTTAGCACCATAATTATGAGATCATTCAATATCTGATTTGAGTGATTCAAAAGGTGACATTGTACTAATTTTCATGAGGTTTATCGTGGTGGTGTCAAAATTTGATTTGAGTGCATATTTCAAGGTAAAATCCTTGTTTTTCTTTGGTTGTATATAAAAAATGAGTGAAAACTTTACATTATGATATCTCGGTCATTTCTCAACGAAATTAAGTGAAATTTACGTCTAAATTATTCTATGTTCCGAGAGAATGCTATGATATGCTGGGTGTTGGCTGAAATTTTTTGCTTTTTGAGAATTTTCATTGAGAAAGTTTTGAAAAGAATATTTTTCTATTAATGTTTTTTAACTCTGGTTTTGGGTTTTTTCTCAACCTTCTAAGGTCCATTTTGGCAAATATTTGGATGTAAAGTCTGTTGTCATGGGAAACGTTTTTCAGGTTTTTCTTTAGGGTTTTGGTTGTGGCCTCTTTTTCCCATTTTAGGCCCTTATGCCTAATGTTCGCCTGTTTCTCAAGAAAATACAGCCAAACTAACCATGTTAATATTCTGGGTTATATTTTAACAATTGAGCAGCATTGTGAGACTATCAAGAAAAGAATGGATAGGTAGGATTGACTTAGAGTTTGAGGCATGCGTTGCCAAGTAGTCTAGGCTTTCCCTAAATCTTAGATTGGGTGAAATTATGTGTATACTGAACCAAAATGTACTTGAGATGCTACTTGTGCCTGGTATATGTATTATATGCTGCTATGAGATATCACTCTAAATTATTGGTTGCACATATTGTAAATTGGATATATTCTTATAGTAGTGAGTACAGTGAGGCCTGAAAAGGGCTATGTATGGGCTGATGTCATGGGCTAAGTATGTATTCTGATCTAGGCTTTGTCTGTGGGAGTATTATTCCTGTTGTTGTTGTGGTATGATGATTGTGAGACTACTTGTTGTTGATTTGTTGTACTATGACTTGATTCTAGCATAAATATAATTCCAATAGGCCTAGCTATTATAGGTTCTTATGATGTCATTGTTGTTGTTGAGCTTTACACTTATTACTTATGATGGCTTAGGAATATAGCAAGTTGTCCTAGTAGGCTCTATTTTGCACTGATTATTATGGCATACGCCTTGTTACACTGCTATTAGATATTACCTATGGGTCCGCTAAATAACCAGGAGATGGGTTGTTTGTTATTACCTGAGTGAAATGGTGGGTATGTGTGATTCAATAGAGAGAAAGAGATGACATGATTGAGGTATCTGGATCCAGATAGGCTAGTGACAGATTTCTGATGCTACGCTCTAAGACCTAGATGACGCACCCTGCAGTTCAAGTCTCCGATGGCAACATCTGAGTGTTTGAGACCTTGGGTAACGTGTCCTGTGGTAACATTTGAGTATTCAAGACTAAGGTGCTAAAAGGATCCTAGCACTTGTCATTATTTTTGGTCGAGGACGATATAGTACTAAAATACGACACTGTTGATGCTTAAAATATGGAATTTATGTGTTCGCAAAGTGAAGTTAGTGGATTTGATGTGTTTTTATGTTCATTTTGCAAGATTACAAGATTTGGTATGATTTTGGGCAAAGTTTTGTAGAATTGAAGTTTTTGGTAATTTATGAACAACTCTACAGGTTGTGGTTCACTCCACGAGCTATAAACTGGTTTCATGAGTCAGATCTAGTGAAAGGTTAGGCTTCAGATGTTACATCCACAAATTTTCAGACGATCCATAGTTTTCTTCACAACCCATTAGTGTTTCCAAAGATTGAAAATCAGAAAACATGTTGAATGCTAGAATATTGTCAGACAAAGCCACTTACTAGTCATAAGTCTAAAGATGGGTCATAGATAAGGTTGTGCTTGGAGGATCAAAGTTGTGAAGGATTTCAAAGAAGTCGAAGATAGCCCGTAAGAAGGTCTCTTAAGTTGAAGCCTGATTTTGGAAAGTGCAAATACGAGTCCCAAGGACAGGCCGTGAGTTCATATACGACCCTTAACCTCGTCCATGTAAGATGCCAAATCAAATTTTCTTACTTCATATTGGATTTGTATTTTACTTATTATAAATAAGTTTTTAGTTTTTTCTTGGTGAGAGATGCATGAGATTGGACAAAAAGACATTGCGAACTCATATTTTGTGATTTTTACATTGAGATTATTACATCAAGATTTCTTGTGGTGAATTTTGGATTTTTTATTCTGAAATTCATCATTGTAATGTTCAATTATAATATTCCTTAACATGATTTTCTTATCTACAGTGATCATGCATATCTAAATCCATAACTAGGATTGTGGGAACCATGAAGAACTAATAAGGTAAAATCTGATAATCCCTACTTATTGCAAAGCATGAATGCATATATTAATTAATCACTTCATTTAAAATGCTATTTTGATCCCTAGCAATGGCACCATAATTTCTAATGATGCCCATGCTCCAATAAGAAAGCGGTCATTGTCAGCAATTAACTTAACCGAGATTGTGGTCAAATCCATAGGGAATACAGGGTTTGACTACAAAACTTCACTACTAATCATTTCTAGTATTTATGAATACAATCTCTAAATTAGGAGGGGGTTGTGATTCAAAAATAAAATAAAATAAACAATAACTATACTGCAAGGAAATACTCAATTTTGGGGACAACTCGAGAATTGTGTTCCTCATAGTTCATCAACTCGATTACCCTAGATAACATAACTACAATTGGTGATTTGCATGCAGAATGGTAACTTAGGTTCTTCCAGCCCTCTTGTGAAGCTGAAGGTCGAATTTCACCATGGCGCTTAGTTGGCTACCATGGCGTGCCAACTAACCATTACCAATAGTCCCAGTCAACCTCCCTTTGGTTAGGTTTGGTTGATTAAATGAAAACACATCAATCGAATTGTGTCATCTACTTCCCTTTTCCTATTCGTCACAACCTTGGTCGAGATTTTGATAGTAGGCGAGGTTCGGTGTTGGCCACCACCAAACAACAATAATAATAAAGGAAAATAGATAATACATGCAAAACCCCAATCATAGAAATGTAAGAATAGGTTATTTCAAGTCAACTACCCATGGTTCCCACAACCCTAAGTTGTGGGTGCTTAGCTACTCATGGCTAAAGCAAAACACACAAAAATGCACATGATAGACATAGTTGAGAGTTTTACCAAATAACAATAAAGAGAATAGGCACCACAAGTTACAAACCCATAAGCTCAATTGCTCAACAATGAGTACAAGGTAAGATTTGCAACCTCCAAAATGGGTTTTCCAATAGAGAACAATAAACTACACTAAAAACTAAGTGAAGAATCAAAATGTAATAGTATATTATCTACTGGTCGAACCCCCTCTCCAAAACCTAACTTAAGCTATATACAGTTTTTACAAAATCACCCTAAAATTTATATAGAAAAGACAGCTGGCAGCTGATAAGTCTCACAGTTATGACTCGTAGGATGACCTATAAGTCATTGTCCAGGTCTTGTATTATGTTCTTGGCATCTTGGACTGAACAGGTACGATCCACAGGTACAAGTCTTTGCTTGGGGTATGACTCGTATATTTGTCTCATAGTATTAGTCTTCAGTTTTTGGTCTACTATTTTGGCTCTCTAATTCTTGCTACGAGTCCACCTATACGAGTCGTAGTGTGTCTTATGACTCGTATGATATCCTCGTAAGAGTGACCTTTACTTGGTAGATTTTTTATTTTTTGTCTCTGATTCCTGCTACGACATCACTCTATGAGCCGTAGCTTTAGCTACGACTTGTAAGTTGGCTCGTAAGGACTATACTTTAACAAAATCTGCAACTTTTCTTCAAAATCATGTCAACCTAACGTTTTTGCTAGATTAACATAAAAACACATCAAAACACTAAAAAGTCACTTCAAGAACTTCAAAATCCCTTATTTCAGGCACCAGATATGTTGTATTTTGACAATATATCAATACCCTCTACTTAAAATTGTTGCTTGTCCTCAAGCGACGACTCAATCTATACAGACAGAGAAATACATAAAAACTATACTAATGGAATATATATCAACTCCTCTGATTTAGGTTCCCAACTACTCTTTTCAAAATAGGATTATAAAACTATTAAGTAAACAGGAACATAATGAGATACCTGATAATCCAGCTATGACAAGTTAAGGAGTATCAACTATCCACAATAGCTGGTATAGTCATATGCTACTCATATAGTGAAAATGCCCTCACTTGAAAGAAGTCCCTTATACACACTTAAAAGCATTTAGATTTCAGGGACTAAGGAACCATTCTCAATCTCACAATTGAAAATCAAGCATACTGACTAACACCATATGCTTGACTTTATACACATCTTCTGGCTTGGTGATAAAATAGAGTTGCATCACTTTTGGACTTATAGGCTTGTAACATAGGTTCAGGGTACTTTGGTAAGGTATTTTAGGCAAATAGTGACTAAAACTATCCTTGAACCATGTTTACCAACACTTTTTGCTTTCATAATCCAACCCTTTTAAATCAATATACCCTTATTCTCATATTTCGAACTTTTCTCGAGTGCTTTCTTTCTCTTTTTCAGCTGTGTCTTGATCTCAAACTTATTTTTGCTACTTTTTCTCAATTTAAGGCATTTTTCTTCTTATTATTCACTAGGTTTAAGCTTTTTCATTTTATTCTTGATTTCCCAACTAACTACCTTATTATTATTACTTTACCATAATAAGGGACACCCTCAACTTAGGCTTTTAGCTCAGATGAAGTACACAATATCTATGCCTCAAACCAGGGCCACCAACTACAGCCATGCTCAGCTCAGGCCTCTGGCCTCAATCAAGGTTCATATGTTCAAGGATAGACTAGGGCCATATCAAGGTATTTTATTAAATAAGGTTATGTCAGCAGAGTATCAAGACAGAATAAGTGCATGAGAAGCCAAAAAATTTGGGACAAGTGATTCACTCACTTACTTGGTGGATCATTTAGGCTAAAAGTGGTTTCACTCAAATAACAAGGGCTTAAGATCCATTCTATCTCCACCACATCACCCAAACCAATCTTAGAGTAACAAGGCATGTTCTGAGTTCACACAGGATGCATGAATGCAGCAAAATACACTCATAACACATATGGCATATGCATCCACAATCAAATATAAACTCATAGGTCATTCTTTCAGTCTTAGCTTACCTTCATAATATCAGAACAAATATTGTCGTATACTCAAAAATGTATGAATGCAACAATAATCATAACCTCAAAATTTTTAAGGGAACATAATTTTTTCATCAAAAGTTTAAAGAAAAGTTAAGAATCATATATATGCCAACAGATACCATTACTATACATTTACAAATTATCTATACTACCTAAACATGTCGATTCAACAGAAAATCAAACATTCATAAGAAAAAAGAAACATGGCAAGAAAACCTTGGGATCAAAAATAGGAGAAGTTATGGATGTGAGGATAATCAGACTTCACCGTAATCCATAACTTCGGCCACCCTACCAAAAGATGATACTTTACCTAAAAGTAAAAACAAGAACAAAAATAAAACACAATAACATAGAAATACATACATACATCCATTAAAAACCAAAATAAATTTCCAAAGTAGAAGTAAAAAGTACATCCAACATAAACGTATTTAAACACAACTAAAACTAACATAATAGAAAGATTATCTGAAAAGAAAACAAAGTATCTAATCATGACAAAATGAGCACTGGGGACAAAGAAATAAAATATGATGGTGTATCAAGTACTGTTCTTTGACTGGGTCCTGGGGTTGTCTCTCCTCCTCTACTGTAGTGTCGGAAGTATCTTCTCTAGGTGGGGTATGTTGTACGCCCTCTCTCTCTAAGTAGCCACCAACAAAAGCAACTCTTGCACCACCTCCTAAGGTATGGGCTCCTCTTTCTATCTCGGCTTCATTGGGCTCAGCTTTGGGTCAACGTGCTCGAGGGACATCTTTCCTCGGGTGTCCAGGTGGTCAATGAAACAATCAAATGCCTCATCTCGTACCAGTGCTCCCTATGGGGCAATAGGGGCTTCCAACATTTGTAATAAGTCGGCCTTAAATTTGGCTAACTCCTTAGTAACTGCACTTGCATCGGTAGGCCTAGCTTTCTCAAGCCTCTTATAGACTCTTGTCTTAAATGCATCGCCACTGCTAGGACTCTCTCATCAACCAAATCTCTGGCAAATGTCTTCATCCTCTCCTCAGAGTCCTAAATAGTCTGATCAATCAATGGCCATACCCATACTGATAGCTCACGCAACTTGCCCTCCACTACAGACACCCTACGCAATAAAGTCTAAAACACAACAGCAAAGAAAAGAGGATCAACCTGTAAGGAAGATGCTGCTAGTGCTGGAGTGCTAGAGGATTGTGTATACATGATCTCAACAGCTGGCATGGGCTCTACAGTAGCCGAAGTAGTGCCGATAGTAGTTAGAGGTGAACTTAAAAGCTGAGGCTCGATCGAGAATTGCTTTAACATAGTTGAGGGAGCTCCTCATTGTAAGGCAAGAGGATTTTCATCAGCCTTTATCAGATTGGGATCTGTAGTGTGTGCGGCCTCTACATGAGGGTCTCGGTGAGGGTCAATGGAAACACCTATTGCAATGCAATAGTCAATGAATTAGAACTGGAAATGGCAGTAAGGTGCTTGTTCGAGCTGCAACCTAATGAATCTACTTCAAAATGATTCGGGCCCAATCTATTGCATACCCATCTAGAATACTGGCCAATAGTATGTCTCTCTCGGGGGTGATCATATTATCCATAAAGGTTGGCCTAATACGCTAATGGATAATGGACCACCAAAACTTGGCTAGGAATAAATAATATGCCATTACAATAGGATCTGTGTGGTTTGTAACCCAAGTTGGCTTGACACACTCCTCGCAGATTTGACTAGCTATCCACCGTAGCAACTCTGTACTGCCTTGATGTCCTTCCCAGTCACCGTTGCCCTCATCATCTAAATACGGTTGTCATACTCTACGGTAGACTGAGAAACTGTATAAGTAGGCCCAAACTACTCTCATCGGATTGTCTCCTCCGAGATATCAACTTTCCTCCCCCAGACTATCACCATTTGTAGCTTTGGCTACTGAATTGGTCTTTTTTTCTTTGGGAACACCAGTGGAGTGTAGCAAGATACGCTGCGTAGAACTGATGGACTACGTAAGGGGCATAATTGACAAGCTGCTATGTGGTCCACCATAGTTCGTGCTCATCCAACCCAGCATCCAATCTGAGCACTCTATCTAAACCTGAGGCATTCAACCGAGACTCCTCATGAAATTGGTGGACTGGCTTGCCTTGCCTCTTAGGCTCCAACCCCTGATCATATATTTCCTTCATTCCAGGGATGTACCATCTATGTTCAGCTAGGGGTTGGGACTAAACCTCTTCCTAATGAGAAGTGTTCTCCTACTTAGACTCTGAACTTAATTGTGAAGGGGTCATCTATGGCAAAGTTGCTATTTGACCCATCCCCATTGCCCTGTTGTTCGTCCTCTTCAAACTGGGAGGAACTGCTAAAATATAAAATAAAGAACAAGAAACAAAAACAACTAAAAAGTAAATATGCACTGAGCAACTACAGGTTTGCAAGTACGAGTGCAGTTATGACTCATAGGGTGGCCTATGAGTTATAAAATACCCTTATAAAACCAGTATGCCTTCAAAAATATGCTTTCTGATCCCAAATATGAGACACAGTTATGACTCATATAGTGACCTATGAGTCATAGTCTGGGCTCATAGCCATTTTCAGAAATATTTTTTTCAGAACTCATGTAAGCTTATGAGAGCCTCACTACGAGTCGTAGCAGTCACTACGAGTTATGTGTGTGTCTTATATTAGAAACTTGAAAGAACCACATATGACTATTATGTGCTATTAAGGACTTTTACGACTTGTAGAGGAACCTACGAGTCGTAGGAGGGCTCCGTAGCAAGAAACAGAAGGCATCAGTGGTGCCTAAAATTGTCCCATAACAAGCACAAATCAAGCACAAAGTCCAATATCCTTGGCACATAATAACGAAATCAACTCCAAGGAACATAATCAAGTACTTTAATAACATTAGGAGTTCATAACAACCCTATTTCCTGGGAATCAGACACAGTTTAATAGAATATAAATCACACTTAAGGACATGTACATTCAAAACTCATTCTTGACACCTATAAACATTCTCTAAGGGTGCAATTTCCATTCAAACTATTTCAATCAAGTCCCACAAGTTAAAGCATAGGCATTACACCCATATTTCCTAAATTTTAGCTCTGACAACTAGTCAGACCATGTATGGGCAACAATCACATCATACATCCCATGAATTATAAATTTTCATATTTATCATCACCTATTCAATAGTTCCTACACAATTAGGCTCACAAATCAGCTATTCAAAGCCCAAAGACCCTAGATTACAAGTCTAGTTCAATAATCACTATATGGCATGTTTTAACATAATTAAACAAATCACACACTGGTATAGGAGACAAACTCACCATAAAAGGTTACAAAATTAAACCACAGAGCTTACCAATTGATTGGAGAAGTAAACCAAAGTTCAAGAAATCGAAAATCACGTCGAATACCCTAGAATAGTGCCTTCGCCAAAATCTTTGTTGAAAAATGACGTAGATAGTTGGGATTTTGGTCAAAAAAATGACGTGGGTGATGGGATGAAGTTTCTCGTTGCCTTAGGGTTGTATGAAATAAATTTGGGGGTCAAATCTTATTTTGACCTCTTTTTAAATTAAACCGGGTTAGTGTTTAAAAAATCTATAGATCGGAACTATGAGACCCCGACTATGAGCCATAAGTTGTCCTATGACTCATATGTCCTGGTCTCGTAGCAGACCCAATACTTATAAAAATTTAGGAATCATACCGAGGCACTACGAACCCCACTAATAATTCGTAAGGTGCACTACGAGTCATAAGGTTGGCTCATAGTGTATGTGCCAACTTTTGATATTCACTGATTTCCTATATGATGCATGACTACGAGTAGTAGTGCATACTATGAATCGTAGTCCTAATAATAGAGTATGCTCCAGCTATCATTTTTAAGACCTTTAGTTCTTTAATTCTCACCTGCAAACCAAACCTCAAAACATAACAATTCCCAAGATATTACAACTGCATCAATGTCTTTCAACCATAAAAATAAACTCACAACTTCTACCTAAGAATCTCAACAACCGAAAACACTTAAAAATAAACCAACACTTATCAACAATGCTTGGGTTGCCTCCTTCGAAGCACCTTGTTTAATGTCGTGGCTCAACTTGGTCATCTTCCTTCATTAACTATCATCGAGGGTCCATACCTCACTTTTGCACTCATTAGGGTGTTTCATGGATTAGCAAATATCAAACACAACTTCTGCATCATTAACCCTGAACTGCAGCTGACCTGAATCCATACCCACTAGGGCTCTCCCACTAGCCAGAAATGGTCTCCCCAAAATGATGGGAACCTCAAAATCAACTTCGTAGTCGAGGATCACAAAATCTGTTGAAAGATGAATTTATCAACTTTAACAAGTATATCCAAAAGGATTCCCTCCGACTTTTTAATGGTTCGATCTATCATAAGCAACCTCACTCTTATCGGGGCAGAAGTACCAAGGCCAAGCTTTTTGAATACCGCAAGAGGCATTAGATTGATGCTCACTCCTAAGTCACACAATTCTCTTGTGAACTCGACATCACCAATGGTATAAAGGATGGTGAATGCACTGGGGTCTTATCGCTTTTGAGCAAGGCATTTAGTCAGAATCTCACTACATTCTTAGAGTTCTTTGAGAACTCTTGGATCAAAGTGCATTTCTTGGTGACCAAATCTTTCATATATTTGGCATACCCAGGCATTTTCTCCAAAGCTTCTAAAAGGGGAATGTTGATGGATAGTTGCTTCAATATCAAAAGGAAGTGTTTGAACTTTCCCTCTTCTTCCTTCTTCTTAAGCCTTTGAGGGAAAAAAAAGAGGGTTTTGAGATAGATTTCACTTTGTCATGTTCCCTCAGCTCTTCTCTTTGCCTCCCGACAATTTTTGGACTTTCTCTTTCACCCGTAACTTCTCCACCAAGACCCTTTTCCACAACTTCATCCACAATAACCGACATAGGGGGATCTATTGTGCTTTTGTAAATCCTAGTCATCACCACCATGCAATGCCTTTCATTTTTAGGATTTTTAACAATATTGCTTGGTAGGGTGCCCTTTTGGCATTGGTTCAATTGTGAAGACACTTGCCCAAATTATTGCTCAAGTTGCTTAATTGCCACCAAGTGAGACAATCTTTTGATTACTACTTGAAATATCTGCTTTGATTCCCTTTAAAATCTCATCTTGATGGTCAGCTCATTCAATAATTTTTCAAACATATCTTTGATTTTGGAGTTACCTGACTCGGTGTCATGGTTGTGAGGAGGCACATAAGGATCATTCCTATAGTCCTCGCTTCTCTCCTAATCTGCGACTGGCACTCTCCTCTTTTATAGTATCTGCCCTAGTTGTCTTTATACACCCTATATCGATTGAAGTTTCGACCTTGATTCCCAGAACCTTCCCTCCATTAGTCCGAATTGGACCCTAGGGGATTGTTCCATGGTTGCTTACAAAACATACATCCTCATCAAATAATGGATCATCATAGATGGGAGCCTTCGGAGGTTGGTGAGTGACCACATAGACTCTTGCTTGATTTTGTTTAAGACCAAGTCCATACTTGTGCGAAGTTGAGCAAGTTGCTCCATGATCTCTTACTTTATCTTTTCTTGCTCATTATTGGTATTAACTGCACAAGAAGGTTCCATCACACCCTGCTTCGTTGACCCCATTCTCTATTTGTTTTGACCATTGCTCCATCTTGCGGCTATCAATGCGAAAGGTTGGTCTAGGAACATGTCTCCTATGATTGTGTTAGTGCAAGATTGACTATTCTCATCAAATGCCCATTAAAAATTTTCAACCAAGGCATCATCCACAATCTTATGATCGGGGACCATCCTCAAGCATTTGGTGAACCTTTCTCATGTTGTGCTAATAGGGTTACCTGGTAATTGCTCAAGGTTGTTTATTTAGTCCTTGAGCTTCAACTTCTCAGATCTTCCAAAATACCTTTAAAGGAATACTCTCTGAAGTTCGGCCCAACATGTGATCATACCAGGAGGAAGCTCAGACAACCATAACACTGCATTGCCAGTCAATAACAGTGGAAACACTCTTAAAACCACAGCATCAAGAGAAAGGTTATATGTCCCCATGACACTTTTGCAAACAAACACCACATTTTGAAGATGATGGTGGGGATCCTCTGATGGTAGCCCTGTGAACAAACCGCGGTTTTGGAGCATTTGGAGCAATTCACTTGATACCATAAACTTAGTATCTATCAGTAAAGGAGGTAGTACTATAGCACCAGCAACATCCATAGCCATAGGATTCAATAGATATTGATTCCATCCATAAGCATTGTCATTGAAGTCCCTGAGTTGTGGCATGTTACCCTTTTATGGTAGATTCTCATCTCTATCCATATCCTCATTCGTGTGTATATCCTCCTCAACCTCAATATCCTCATTCACTTGAGCCATTCTTTTTGGTAGTCGATAGATCCCCAAATTTAGTGGAGTTAAGGTATTTCCTTGGCTCCTCGTGTTGGGCATACAACCTAGTATACCCAACAAATAAAATCAAACAACAAAAATAAAAACAAGAATAAAGTACAAGAGACTCTAGAAATCAACACTAGAACTAACTAATAGTGAAATAAAGTTAAACACTCATTGTATTCTGGGCAATGACACCATAATTTCTTATGATGTTCACACTCCAAAAAGAAAATAGTTATTGTCAGCAATTAACCTAACCAACGCTAGGGTCAAATCCATAGGGAATAAAGGATTTAACTATAAGACTTCACTGCTAATCATTTCTAGTATTTATAACTACAATCTCTAAATGGGAGGGGGTTATGATTCAAAAACAAAATAAAATAAACACTAGCAATAATGCAAGGAAATACTTAATTTTTGGGATAATTTTGGAATTCTGTTCCCCATGATTCGTCAATTCGATTACCCTATATAACCTAACTATAATTGGTGATTTGCATCCAGGATAGTAACTTAGATTCTTCCATCCCTCTTGTAAAGGTGAAGGTTGAATTTCACCATGGGGCTTGGTCAGCCACCATGGCATGCCAACTAACCTCCGCTTGGTTAGGTTTGGTTGACTAAACGAGAATATATCAATTGAATTTTGTCATCTACTTTCCTTTTTCTATTTCTCACTACCTTGGTCGAGATCATGATAGTTGGCGGGGTTCGGTGTTGGCCACCACCAAACAATAATAAAAATGAAGGAAAGTAGATAATACATGCAAAACCCTAATCATAGAAATGCAAGAAACCTAGGTTATTTCAAGTCAACTACCCATAGTTCCCACAACCCCAAGTTGTGGGTGCTTAGCTACTTATGGCTAAAGCAAAACACACAAAAATGCACATGATAGACATAGTTGAGAGTTTTACCAATAATAATTAATATAATAGGCACCACAAGTTACAAACCCACAAGCTTGATTGATCAACAATGACTATACATTAAGATTTGCAACCCCCAAACTGGGTTTTCCAATAGAAAACAAGAAACTACACTAAAATACTAAGAGAAGAGTCAAATGTAATGGTAGATTGTCTATTGGTCGAACTCACTCTCAAAAACCTAACTTAAGCTATATATAGTATTTATAAAATAACCCTAGAATTTATACAGAAAAGATAGTTGGCAGCTAATAAGTCTTGCAGTTACGACTTGTAGGATGACCTATTAGTCATAGTCGGGGTCTCATATCAGGTTCTTAGCATCTTGGAATTAACTGGTATAACCCATAGGTATGAGTTATTGCTTGGTCTATGACTCATATATTTGTCTCATAATCTTGGCCTTCAGTTTTTGATCCAACATTTTGGCTCTATGATTCTTGCTATGAGTCCACCTATACGAGTCGTAGTGTATCTTATGACTCATAAGATGTCCTCTTAATAGTGACCTTCACTTGGTAGATTTCTGATTTTTGTTCTCTGATTCCTGCTACAATACCACCTTACGACTCATAGCTTGAGCTATGACTCATTGGTTGGCTCATAAGGCCTATACTTCAACAAAATATGCAACTTTTCTTCAAAATCATACCAACCTAACTTTTATGCAAGATTAACATAAAAATACATCAAAACACTAAAAATTAACTTTAAGAACTCACAAAATCCCTTATTTAAGGCACCAGATATGCTATATTTTGACAACATATCAATGGCCAACATTAGAACTCACCTAATTCTTACTTGCTGGATCAAGGTGGTAATGAATGGGATAAGGGAATAATTAACAACATTTGATATGATCCTTCTCATCTAATCAACCTAACCATATCAAAGGTTGGTTGTGCTAGAACAAAAGGTAAGTGTTAGTAATGTCACACTACGAGAATGGATCAAATCACGTAGTAAAATTTACATCTCGCTTGGATCAAAAGATTTGGTAAACTTACTAATTCTGCATACTACAAACTAGAAATGATTATGATTATCTAGCTATACTAAGTTAGGAACTCATGGGGAAGATAATACCCTAGTTAATTATCACAACACCTGCTTCTAGTTTAGGTTTATTTACTACAATTACACACACACACCCTTTTGGGAGATAAGTAGGTTAATTCATCCAAATTACTCATAATTATTCCAGGTCTAGACCATATTCCCTATAGGTTCAATCAAAACATTAGTTAGGTTATATATTTTAAAAACGACCGCTTATGCCCTCAAAGGGAGGTGTAATTTGGGAGACATCAAAATTTTGGCAGCATTGCCGGGGAACACAACTTTTAGAATCATTTAATTTGTGTAATTTGTTAACTAATACTTATTTTATCTTCTGAGTTATTTTTGTTTTATTTCAAAATATAGGTGTAGAGTATGTACAACACTCATAGTCGAGGCATTCCCTTGACTTTGTTTGACGCAAAGATCCATAAGACCCAGAGATCTTGAGAACACTGAGAAGAATGGACCAAAATAATGTGAACAATGCTGCAAATGATGCCCAAAATATAGCACTGAATCCAAATAATGATAAACCACCTCCACCACTTGAGGATGCAAATTCAACACTACAGAATCTCGAAGCCGCAACTAACACATAGAATCAATACAGGCTTGACCGTATGGCAGTGGATGTCTGGAACTATTGTGTTACCTCCTTTATTAGAAGATACAAAATGGGTTGTTTCAAGTGGGTTACTTCAAATGTTGTGGAACAGAGGGTGTTCGCTGATATCTTCCAAGTTACACCTCCGTCTTAGAGGACAAAGTAATTGTTATCAAGATATGAAGATTAACCAAGGCTAGGGTCGAACCCACAGGGAATATGTAGACTCAAGACAAATTCACCAATAAGCAATCCAAGTAGTTAACCAACTCAATTCCCTGAAAGGGAGGGGTTTGCAATAATCAATAAGAAAGTAAACTAAATTAACTGTCACAAGAGATAATCAATAATAGAGAGCAAGTAGGGTATTGTGTTCCCCATGACTCCCAACATAGTATCACTGGATAAACCCAATTTTTTCCCAGTGTATACCATGTAGGACAGTAATTTAAATTCACTAATTCCTTTGATCAAAGGTGAGAGGTGAATTTCACTATGTAACTTGGCCCTTCTCCATAGTGTGCAATACTAACCATTATCTATATGTCCAGTACAACTTCCCTCGACCCAATTCGGTTGACTAGACAAGAACACATCAATCGAATCCTGTTAATCAATATCTTTTCCTATTCATTACTACCTTGGTCTAATTAATAACACTAAGAAAGTTCTAATGTTGGCCACCACTAGAAAACATGCAAAACAAAGAAAATTGATCAGTTCATGCATATACCCAATCCAAGAATTATAAATTATCGAGGTTAACTTTGTTAGTTCTTCATGGTTCTCACAATCCTAGTTATGGATTTCGCTACTCATGCTATATATAGATGAAGCAATTAGAAATTGAGAAAACATAATTAAACACTTATACAATTGTACTAAGATCAAGCAAATCTAAGATTGATAAGAATAACAATATTGTAGCTCAAATTTACCCACAAGTGTTTTCTTACCATCTTCTCTCCTAAGTATTATGTTCTCCAAGTACAAACCCTAAAAACTATGAATAATGATGTCCTCTGTTGAAAAATAATCTAAAATTACTATTTATAGTAATTACAGTTTAGTCCTAAATAAATTAGAAAAATTGGTTGACAAACTCCATGAAAGCTCTCTACAACTAGTAATGTGATTTACAGCTCGTAGTCGGGATCTCATAATCAGCTACTGGGATTCTGAACTTCTCTTCTATGACACAACTTCATGACTCATGAACTAATCTATGACTCATATTGCATGCTCGTAGGATTCAACTTCATCAAACTGTCCCTTACTAGAAATGTTCACAAAACTTATCTATATCACTCGTAGAATGCTCTACGACTCGTATGGATGTCTCATTGAGCTGATCTTCAGAAATCATCTTTCACTGGAATTTGTCACAAGACCTCCACTATGACTCATAAAATGCTCTACAATCTATATAGGGTCTCGTAAATCATAAAAAACTAAAAACTTCTAGAATTTTGCCTTAAATAATATCCGACATGTAATCCTGCAAATCTAAACACAAAAACATATAAAACCAACAAATATCGCATTGAGAACATATAAAATATTAAGTTTTAAGCATCAAAAGTATTGTATTTTGAGAACACATCAACATTCTCAACTTAAAATTTTTGTTTGTCCTCAAGCAACGACTTATTCTATATAGACAATATAGTAACATAAAGACCTCAACTTAATGGCATATATCAAATATAATACTCAGATACCCACACTAGTTTTTCAAAAAAGGATCACACAGATATTTAGCAAACTAATGCAAACTGGTGCATGTGACAACACAATGACAAGCAAGGGGCTATCAACAGTCCCATATTTGACACTCAATGATGATTTCATATTTGACCATGGGGCTGTGCAAAAACACTCACTCTCACAAAAGATATTCATGCATAATGACTAATACCATAGTCTTGCCCCTATACTCATGACTCAGACTTTCAATAACTAGAATAGAATCACTTTTGGATTTTCTAGGATTGTAACGTAGGCTCATGGGGCTTTGGTATGATATTGTAGGAAAATAGTGACTAATGGCCCTCCTTGAAACTATGCTTTTCTATACTTTTGCCCTATCAACTCTATAATTTTCACCTTATTCTCTCTTTTTCCTTATTCAAGCTTTTTTGGGTGCTTTCTTCTCATTTTTCAACTTTTTGCCTTGTTTTCACACTTTATTTTGCTTTTTAACTGAATCGAGGGCATCTTTTACTTTTTTCACCCAATACATAATGTTTCTTCTTTTTCTCCTCATTCCTAACTCACCCCCTTATTTTTGTGCTTTTTCCATATACTAGCCACCCTCAACTTAGGCTTTTAACTCGTGTTAAAGTGCACAATATATATACTCCAAACCAGGGCCACTTTTGGTAGCTACACTTAACTTAGGGTTTCTGCATCAGTCAAGTTGGTCACGGTCCAAGACTAGGGCCTAAATGTGACACGATGCATATAAAACTCGAAGGGACCCCAAACAAGCCTTTTAACATATCATTACACATCCTTGGTCGCAGAAGCAATAAAGTACAATAAGAAATAGTAAGTAGGGACAAGTGGGCTAAGGGACAACCTTCAAATCATAAACATCAAGTGTCAAGAGAGTGTCAAATCTCATAGCATTATACATAACATGTCCAACAACACCTCTAAAACTTAGATACTTAGTAGGGGCCAAGACAAGCTACCGAACTCATCCTCATAGTCAATATATACATAGAAGAAATATACTCTTAGAACAAAGCATGAGATCATAAACATCGTCCTAGAAATGGAGGACTCACCAAAGAGCTTGAGAGAAGTTGTACTAGCCACATGGAGGAGGTGGATCAAGCGGGGCTCCAGTTTCTATATGGTAACATAATGTAGGCAGAGAGTATGCATTAGTACGTTTGAATTTGCTAAGTATGTAGGATGCAATGCAACAAGAGATAAGCATCATAACCAAAATGCATAATAGTAGGCAATAGATAACATATTAGCAATATGGTATGTAAGATCATGCTTAAGTAAAACATGCTTACATAGAATATAATACAAGGTATAAGAAGAGACCAATATTATAAAACCCATAGGTTACCATGGTACTAACCCCTATGGTTGTTTGGTGGATCATCGCACCCTACCATCCTTGGTGATTGAGGAACTAACCCCTCAACCCAATTACCAAGGTACAGACCCCTTGACTAGTTGGTGTATACTCATACCCTACTACCCCTGGTGATTGAGGTCCTAACCCCTCAACCCGATTACAAAGGCACAACCCCTTAGTTAGTATCAAGGTATAAAGCCCTTGACATAGTTACCTGGGCTCTTAACACCCCGAACAAGGCATGGTCACATTCTAACACTATATAGGAGAATATCATATATATACATATATATATATATATATATTCCTTTTATCATCACAAAGTCATTCAACTTATAAGACATGGATTAGACCTTCAATTTCTCCAAAATACATTAGTCAGACATTTTATCAAACACTTGGCGGGTGTGTAGTGCTAGTTTAAAACCATGCAATTCAAGAGTATAATCATACTAGAAAATTCAATGTAAAACCATCAATAGATACTTTGTAACACAATCAAGCAATATACATCAAAACCCTTCATCAAATCTCACAATAGATATTAGATTCATAGCTCAAAACATGCTTAAACAACTATAATTTCATGAAACCCCAACATAGAGTGCAGTGAAATTCCTGACAAGTAAGACCCATGAATTATTCAACTTTAAATCATGCAATTTTAGGTAAAAGGATTATTGGGAATCACGGGTGAAAGGAACCCATGAAAGAAACCCACATACCTTGACTTTGGAGAACCCTTGAAGAAGATTGGAAATGGAGACTTAAAGCTTGAATGAGAACCTTAAGATCCGAATGAGTTTTTGGACTTGAAATTTGTAGATAAAATATTATCTAAGTGTTTGAGAGAGTATTTAGGAATGTCTTAAATGATATGAGGGTGAAATAAGGCTAAGTATAGGTATTTTCATGCATAGGAACACTTAGGCCCAAAACCAAAAGGCCTTGGACCGACTCAATAAAATTGGGCAAAAACAACACTGTGGTGCTCCCTTGACACGTTGCGCTAGGGACGCGAATCATAGCTGAAAATCGCATTTTTGAGATTTTCAAATTTTGCTACAGTTGCTCTTAAATCGGGTTTAGACCGATTTCACCCTCAATTTCACCACTTGAACAAGAATATGAAGTTGGATTTTTGATATCATTCATAAATTTTGAGATATATGAAAATTATGATTCTGGGAACTTTCAAGGCACATTTTTGGGCACTTTTTGGGGTCATTTCAAAGGTTCACAATGCTCAAGGAAAGACCAGCACCAATTTCATGATTTTTCACTGGATAAGGCTAAGTTAATTAGGTGTTTAGAAAGAATTGGTACTTGTAAGGCTCAAACATTTGGTTGATTATTTTTAGGCGAAAGTAGACTATTTAAGAACAAATGCCTAAGATCCTTTCCTAATCCATTCAATCTGCAATCTAACTTAGAGTAACAGGGCAAGTTATGAATTAGCACAAAATATATGAATCTAGCAAGATAAGCTCACATTCTCATGGCATTGCATACATTATCAATAACAGGCTCACATATGATGCTTTTTATCTCAATTTACCTCACTTATCAAAATAGATATTATCAAATACCTAAACATGAATGGTTACTATCTAACTACCAATCAAAATTTTTGGCGAGTACCATTTTTCAAAACAAAATACAAAAACATGATATATGCCACAAGTATTAATACTATATGCTACAAATATTATCTAAACATCCTGAACATGCCAGTTCAATGGAAATTAAATATCCACAGGAAAAAGAACACAGCCAAGAAAACCCCATGATCAAAAATTGGGGTAGTTATGGACCAAAAGCTATTCATTCTTCGCTGAATCCCATAACTACCCATACCCCATCGAAAATGATGTGCATTGTCCCCAATGCACAAAATCAAGCAAAAATAGAATGTAAGGGGTCAAAAACATACCTGAGCGCATAAGTGCTAGGGTCCACCTTTGGTTGCCTCCCAAGAAGCACCTGATTTATTGTGGTAGCACACTTTAGCCAAATTGGTTACTCAAACTTCACCAATTTCCCAGACTTCACTCTTGAGCTCATCTGGATGCTTCATGGACTGATGAATATCGAAGACAACTTCTTCGTCATTCAATCTAAGCCTGAGTTTACAAGCTTCCTTATCAACTAGACCTCATCTAGTGGCTAGGAATGGTCTTCCCAAGATGATTGGATGTCAAAGTCGACCTCATAGTCTAGAATCACAAAGTTTACAGGGAATATGAATTTTTCCACTTTAACCAACACATCATAAAGTATCCCCACAAGCTTCTTCATTGTGTGATCTATCATTAATAATGACATGCTAGTGGAGTACAGGCTCCCAATCCAAGCTTCTTGTAGACTTCAAAGGGCATCAAATTGATATTGTCACCTTAGTCAGATAGTGCCCTTGCGAACTCTAAATATCCTATAGTGCAAGGTATAGTAAAAGCATGTGGATCTTCACGCTTCTGAACTAAGGACTTTGTAGTGATAGCACTGCAATGTTGAAGCTCTTGAGAAAGCTTTTGACTCACAGTGCACTTTTGGGTGACCAAGTCCTTCATATACTTGGCATAGCCCGGCATTTTCTCTAAAGCCTTAATGAGAGGGGTATTGAGAAATAACTACTTTAGCATGGAGAAGAAATGCTTGAACTTTTCCTCCTCTTCCCTATTTTTGATTATTTGAGGGAAACAAGGAGAAGGCCTCGGGATGGTCTTAAACTTCTGTGGCATTTCAATTGTTTTACTCAACCTATCCTTGCCACAATTATCTCATGTATTCGCATCCTTAGCTGCAACCATCTCCTCATGAATATCTTTCTCAAAAACTAGCATAGGAGTATTAATAGTGCTCTTACCACCCCTAGTAGTAACCACCATGCACTGCCCTTTATTCGTAGGATTTTGCACTGTGTTACTAGGCAATGTACTCTTCTGACTCTGATTTAGCTAAGTTGATACTTGATCAAACTATTGTTTAAGTTGTTTAATAACCACAAAATGAGACTCTATCTTTTGATTAATACTAGAGATCTCTATTTTCATGCCCCTTAGGGTCTTATCCTATGTCATAACCTTCTTTAACAGGTGATCAAACATCTTCTGAATTCTTGAATTACTTACACTTGTGTCCTGGTTGGGTGGTGGCACATACGGATGCTGAAACACTCTCTACGACCACAATATGCATCTAGACCCATGTTTGTGTCATAGTAACCTCCATGGTTATCTCTGAAAGCTCCATCTCTATCATAGTTTTGACCTTGGTTTCCTTGACCTTTGTGCCAATAGTCCTGATTGGACCATAGGTGTTGATTTATAACCTCCCCCCCATCTAATCATTCCCAAAACATGTGTCTTCCTCATAGTGTGGCTCCTCATACATAGGTGCATGCGGGGGTTGGTGAACCACTGCGTGCACTATCCCTTACTGTTCTCATCAAAGGCACGATAGAAGATCTCCACTAAGGCATCATCAACTATATTGTGATCAGGGATGCTCCTCAAACTTTTAGTAAACTGCTCCATGTATTGCTTATTGAATGACCAAGAAGTTGCTCAAAGTTATTGATCTGATCCTTCAACTTGAAGTTCCTTGATCTAGGGAAGTCCCTCTACAAAAAGGCCTTCTGTAAATCTGCCTAGCTAGTAACTGAACTCTGCAACAGCTCAGATAGTTATAATGCAGTACTGCCTTTGAGAGACAATGAGAAGACACGAAGTCCCATAGCATCCATAGACAGATTTTGTATTCTCATCATACTCTTATAAACAAAAGCCACATTGTGCAAGTGGCTATGTGGATCCTCTGATGGTAAGCCCGTAAATAGCCGATGGTTCTATAGTATCTGAAGTAACCCATTAGAAATAGTAAATTTTGTGTCTGCCAATAGTGGTGGCAACATAATAGCTCCTGTCATATACAAATCTATAGTGTTTAACCTGTACTGATTCCACTGGTAAGCATTGGCGCTGAACTCCAGAGGCTATAAAATGTCCTCCAAAGGAGGTGGGTTATCATTTCTATCATCATCATTGTTATCTCAGTTTAAGGTTGCATTGGCCATGTTATTGACATTTTCTAGAGCCATTCTTCTTATGTTCATTGGATCTCTATATCAAGTGCAGTTAAGGGATTTTCTTGACTCCGAGTGTTGGGCATACACTACTCATATACTCTGCAAAGAAACAAAAACAAAAGTAAAAGTAAAATAAAGATAAGTAAGGATTAACACTCGAAATACTTAATGAATCTAACTAAGTCTAGTAGTATTCCTCATCCCAAGTTACATCTCTTTTTTAGAGGATAAGATGATCATTGTCAAGATATAAAACCTAACCAAAGTTAGAATTGAACCCACAGGGAATATGTAGACTCAAGACAAATTTACCAATAAGTAATCCAAGTAGTTAACCAACACAATTCCCCGAAGGGGGGGGGGGTTACAATAATCAATAAGAAAGTAAACTAAACTATCACAAGAGATAATCAATAATAGAGAGCAAACAGGGTATTGCGTTACCCATAATTCCCTAGCTTAGTATCACTTGATAACCCAAATCTTGTCTAGTGTATAGCATGTAGGATGGTAATTTAAGTTCACTAATCCCTTTAGTCAAAGGTGAGAGATGAATTTCACTATTTGACTTGGCCAATCTCTCTAGTGTGCAATACTAACCATTACCTATAAATCCCAGTACAACCTCCCCTTCGCCCAATTCAGTTGATTAGATGAGAACACATCAATCGAATCCTATTAATCAATCTCTTTTCCTAATTATTACTACCTTGGTCCAATCAGTAATACTAGGCAAGTTCTAATGTTTACCACCATTAGAAAATATGAAAAACGAAGAGAAGTCATTAATATATGCATATACCCAATCCAAGAACTATAAATTATCCGAGTTGACTTTGTTAGTTCTTCATGGTTCCACAACCTTAGTTGGGGATTTAGCTACTCATGCTATATGTCGATAAAGAAATTATGAATTGATAAAACATAATTCAACACTTCCACAATTGAATTAATCTCAAGCAAATCCAAGATTGATGAGAATTATAAGATTGAAAATCAAATTACCCACAAGTTATTTGTCACAATCTTCTCTCCCAAGTATTGACGTCCTCTTTTGAAAAATAACTTAAAATTATCATTTGTAGTAATTACAATTAAGTCCTAAATAAATTAAAAAAATTAATTGGCAAACTCCACAAAAGCTCTTTACAACTCATAATAGCTCATAGTTGAGGTCTTATAATCAGGTACTAGGATTGGAATTCTCTTCTAGGACACAACTTCATAACTCGTGAAATGATCTATGACTCATACTATATGCTCGTAGGTTTTAACTTCATTAAATTATCCCTCGCTGGAAATATTCAGAAAACCTATCTGTACGACTCATAGAATGTTTTATGACTTGTATGCATGTCTCATTGAGTTAATCTTCAAAAATCATATCTTTCACTGGAATTTGTCACAAGACCTCCTTTACAACTTGTAGAATGTTATACGATATGTAGAGGGTCTTGTAAATCATCAAAAACCAGCAACTTTTGTAATTTTTCCCTAAAACATAGCCAAACTGATCCTACAAATATAAACACAAAAACACATAAAATAACATATATCACATTGAGAACACACAAAATCCTAGGTTTTAAGAATCAAAAGTATTGTACTTTAACAGCATATCACTCATGGGCTTACCATCAAAAGAACTGCATATCATTAATATAACATTGTCATCGTCTGCAAGAGTATGATAGGGAATCATAATTTGTCCATTGATGTTATTAGGCTCCATGTCTTTCCATTGTCTCTAATTGGTGAAGCGACACTATGGTTATCTGAACTCCAATAGAGTTTAATCACCACTTGGTCTGAAATGCAGAAAGCCTTTTTGAAGAGGTTCTTTCCTAAGTCAAAGAAGTTGAAGTTGAAGTTGAAGTATTAGATCAACAACTTCGAGCAGTTGCCTGGTGATTCGATCAGCACTATATCAGAGAGATTTACCAAGTATTTGAGGAGTGTTTTAAACCATGAGATTTCAATGATTCCTTGGTGGAGATCTTCTATTGGGCACTTGATGAAAATTACAAAGTGACGGTAGACACAATCACTAGTGAATTATTCTTAGACTGTCCATTTTTGATTGTAGATGAATGACTGGAAAAAGTTGCAAAGACAAATGATACATGAGGCTCAAGAGATAAGTTGATGACCAAAAGCTCTTTCCCAATTAGCACTAATTCAAAGTGGGATAAGATAAATGAGGACATAATGCAAGAGCTATCTTGAATGAGTACTAATGTTGGGTTATTGATAAAATAGAGTCAGGAAAATGCAAAGATAGTTAAACATCAGCCTCTACAATCACCGATATATGATTAGCCCTTCTATGAGAAGGAAACTTGCTTTGTCACTAATCAGATAGTGGGTTTTGAACCAATGCCTAAGGGTATAATAAAGATTATTAGTGCCAAGGTCAAGGGAATAAAGGTTGGAATATCAATAATGATAGTGCTTTCATAGATAACAATGGAGGTGCTACTATGACAGGAATAGGGGCTTGAACATAGATGCTGATTTGGGATCGAGAGATAGTTATAGAAATGGTCTGTATGTGGAACAATATAATCATGATTCTGGAGATGGTAGTTCGAGGATTGAGGAGGTGTTCGACAGATTGTTGAAGAAGGTTGACACTCAAAATAAGACCTTGAAAGGGATGAAATCTAACATCTCCAACATTAATCAAAAGATTGAGTCTCATTCTGTTGCTATCAAGCAATTAGAGTAATAGTTTGGTCAAATATCGACTTAGTTGAACTAGCATCAAAAAGGTACATTTCCAAGCAACACAGTGCAAAATCCAAAGAATGAGGGACAGTGTACAATAACACATGGTGGCCAACAAACTATTGACCCATGATGCCAATTGATAATGATGAGGCTCATGAAAACATGGTAGATATCAAGGATATAGAGATTGGAGATGCTAGTACCAAGGATGGGATGAGCGATGAGGTAGTGACCCTAAAGAAGTTGAGACCCATACCTAGATCACCCTCTCCTTTTCCTAAGAGACTCAAAAATAAGGAGGAGGAAGGTATGCTTTAACATTTCATCTCTATGTTGAAGTAGCTTACGATCAACATCCCTCTTGTTGAGGCATTGGAGAAAATGCCTGGGTATGCAAACTTCACGAAGGACTTGGTGACAAAAAAATAGGATTGTGATACAAGATCTCTCTCAAGAGCTTCATCATTACAATGCGATTGCAACAATGTCCTTAGTGCAAAATAAAGAAGATCCTGGAGCACTCACCATACCCTAAACCATTTGAGATGTGGAATTTCAAAAGCATAGAGTGACTTAGGCGCCAGCATCAATCTAATGCCACTTACAATATTCATGAATTTAGGCTTGGGAGACCCTACTCTAATAAGCATACAGTTGATGATAGATGATAGGAAAGTAAAATAACCTATGGGCATATTGTATGACGTTCTCATCACAATAGAAAAATTCATATTGCTCAGAGACATAGTGATACTTAATTTCAAAGTTGACTTCAAAGTCTCAATCATCTTGGGAAGGCCCTTGCTAGCTACTGGGCAAGCACTAGTGGACATAGAGTCAGGCCAACTCAAGTTTTGCTTGAATGATGAAGTCGCCTTTAATATCTATTAGTCTATGAAGAGGATCGATGATCTAAAGATGTATGTTTGGGAACTTGGTGAAGTTTGAATAACCAAGTTGTCTAAGTAATGTTGCGACAATAAATTAGACGTTAGTTGGGAGGAAACCCAAATTATCTAATTTAACATTTATTTTTTATTTTATTTTGGATTTTTAGACTTGTAGGTAGTTTAGTTTTCTTGTTTATTTGTTGTGTTTTCTTGTTTATTTGCTATAATTTTAGACTCAAGGACTAGTGGCTTATAGGGTAACGGTTTTTTCTATGAAGAATATGTAGGAATGGGGTTAAGTTAGCAAATTAAAGATGACAAAAGAGAGAAGTTGATTCTACAACCAGTTTTGCGGGTCGTGGTTCATACCATGACTTGTGCACTGACTCATAGAATCACTTCAAGTAAGAAAAATTTTGTATACTTCAATCCACAAGCCAACTTTATGGCTTGTAGATAAAACTATGTGTTGTGAACGGGGCTCGTGGATCAGAGGTAAGATTTCAAAAACTTGCTAAGTGCTAGGGGCACCTACCATTCAACATACAGGTCGTATGTCTATGTACGCCTCATAGATGGATCTGTAGTGCAAATATCTCTAAACTAGAATTTTAGCAACCATGAAAACATAGTTCATAGGCTGTAGATTATCTTATGGCCCATAACTAAGCTTTAGTAAGACCTGATCCCACTTAAACCCAAGCAGGTCAATTGATTAAAATAGGGGTAAAAACACGAACCCCTCATTCTTTCTATAATTTGCAAAATACCCTAGACTCCATGTTCTTTCTCAAGTTTCGACCATTGTCACTACCATTGCCTTTTTTTTCAACCAAACGTTCAGCTAAAGTCCAGCTACACAGTGATATAACCGGCTCACCTAGGGCTTTATTCACTCAAATTTAACTTGACGTTTCTTGTACTCTTTTGCTTAATATTCTGGTATATGCCCCTATTGAACTTGTATCTCTTTGTTAGAAAAATGGTTTGAGATATTGTAGAGAATAATTTCGTGATATTTATGCCTTAGAAATTGTTATTACTTGTGAATAAAGTGTGTTATGCGGTTGGAACTACTTTATTGTTCATGTTAAATTTGAACCATAAATATACTTATCAAAATTGTTGGTAAATTCATACACTACCTAGTCGGTTGTGTTTGAATTATGGATATTGGTAAAATTGATAAAGTGGTGCATAAATCACATGATAGAGTGATGAAATTAGTTTAATTGATCATAAAGCTTTGGTATGCTATTGTTTGAAAGCATGAAGTCTTGTCATGTGAATTATACTAGACTATTCTATTATAATTTACATGTTCTTTAGTGTGTTGAATGATTGCATGTTGCATTATTTGTCCGGTGGTGGTTGAAGTAATGTATGCATGTTGAATTACTAGTAATGAGGTATATTAATGATTCATACAAGTAGGGTGTTAGTTAACTAGGTGTAAATGTATTATGGGATGAACTGAGTGCATAAAGTTGCGTCAGGATGAACTGAGTGCATAAAGTGGCATCGATGTTGTTTAATTTAATACACCTTGTTCTTGGATGTTATCTCATGTTTGATATTGATTAATAGAACCATTTTGGTGGCCTTAGGAAACCCATTATGCTATTTTTTTTACAGCATCAGGGTCTTCTACAGCCCGTGGTTACCGCTTGTAAGTTGAGTTCAGCAACTTGGGGCTTTTAGGGTTGTCATCAAATGAAACTATTTTTACAGTTTGTAGTCTAGACTGCGGCTTGTAACCTGGTTTTGTAAGTTCATTGCCTACAAATATTGATTTTGGTGTTGTACATATGACTCAGTCTATGACATGTAGGCTATTTTACAAGTCATACCTGATCTCGTAGGTATATTCCAGTAACTAGAATTACTGCACCCTACAACCTATGAAGGCCTTCTATGGCCCATAGGCGAGCCTTCATAGGTCCTTCTCTCACTTTTTTATAACCTTTAAGTTTTCTTGCTTGCACTATTAGGACTTATATGTGTGTTAATTGTGCAAAAGTGAGATTTGGTGTATGCAGACCAGATTATAGGATAAGCCTTCGGACACCCTCGCTAATCTTGAGGCCAGTGGGTTGCTTGAAGAGCTTGGCATCCATCCAGATTTGGGCATCACGCAATGGCATACATGGGTGGCATCCGGATAGATTGTGTTTCCCCAGACTTAGAAAAATAGTGCCTCCTCAGTCTGATAAGGAAGACACCGAGTAGAGAAACTTTATGCAAATGATAGAGTCTGAAAAGGCATCTCGAGAAAGTTTATATGATGGAGAGGCCTCTGAGTCAGAAGATGAGTCCATGTTCGAGTCCACATCAAAAGTACCTTTACCTCTATATGCATTGATGAGTAGATGGTGTGTGTGGGGTATTGATGTGTTGTCAAAATACAACACATTTGATGCCCAAAACAAGGGATTTTGTGAGCTCTTAATGCGACTTTTTATGATTTTGATGTATTTTTTTGTTGCTTTTGAAAAAAAGTTAGGTTGGCATGATTTTGAAGGAAAGATGCAGATTTTGTTGAATCATAGGAATTCGAGCTAACTTACAAGTCGTACCCAAGCTACTAGTCATAGGGTATGTCTTAGGAAGAAACAGAGACAAATAAAATCAGGAATCTGCTAAGTGGAGGTCACCCCTACGAGGCCATCTTACGACTCATAATTCTCACTACAACTCTTAGGTATGGATTGTAATAGGAATTAGAGAGCCAAAAGGTTGGATCAAAAACTGAAGGTCTAGACTACGAGAGGAACTATGAGTCATAGCCCAAGCAATGACTCGTACCATTGGGTCATTCCAATTAAATCAAGATGGTAAGAACCTGATGCGAGACCTAGACTATGACTCATAGGCTAACCTACGGGTCGTACCTGCGAGATGTGCTAGCTGCTAGCTATCTTTTCTGTATTATTCTTAGGGTTTGTTTATAAACACTATAAATACATTACATTAGGGTTTTATTAGAAGAGTCTAGACTTTAGAACAAATAATTTTCCTTTGAATATTCTCTCAAGAATATTTTAGGGTTCTTTGCTTATTTTATTATTTCTCTTGGAAAACCTAATTTTGGGAATTGTAAACCTTGCTTTGTGCTCATTTTCAATCTATCAAGCTTTTGGTTTGAAACTTTTGGTGTCTTCAATCTTCATTGCCTTGGGTAAAATTCTCAATCATGTCATTTATTTGCATTCTTGTTTGTTTTGCCTTAGCCATGAGTGGCTAAGCACCCACAACTTGAGTTGTGGAAACCATGGGTGGTTGACTTATATTAACCTAGTTTTATTGCAGCTCTATGATTGAGATTTGGCATCTACTATTTATTTCTCTTTATTATGATTATTTTTTGTGGTGGCCATCACCAAACCCCGTCTACTATCACGATCTTGACCAAGATGAATAGGAAAAAGAAAGTAGATGACAGGATTCGATTGATGTATTCTCGTCTAATCAACCAAACCTGACCAAAGGGAGGTTGACTGGGACAATAGGTAAGGTTAGTTGGTACACCATAGTGGCGACCAAGTGCTATGATGAAGTTTGACCTTCGCCTTCACAAGATGGCTGGAAGAACCTAACTTACCATCCTACATATGAATCTCCAATTATAGTTATGTTATCTAGGGTAATCGAGTCAATGAACCATGGGGAACACAATTCCCAAGTTGTCCCTAAAATTGAGTGTTTTATCGCATCATAGATTAGTGTTTATTTTACTTTGTTTTTGAACAAACAACCCCCCCCCCTAATTTAGAGATTGTAGTTATAAATACTTGAATGATTAGTAATTTAATCTTGTAGTCAATCCCTGCATTCCCTGTAGATTCGACCCTAACCTTCAGTTAGATTAATTGTGGACAACGACCGCTTTCTTATTAGAGCATTAACATCTAACTTGAGTTCACTATTAGTTAGTTCTAGTGTTAATTTCTAGAGTTTTGTGTATTTACCTTTTGCTTTTGCTTTTGTTAGTTGATTTTAAGTGCAGGTTAGCTAGCGCTATGACCAAACAAAAGCTCTACATTGCAAATAACTTGTTGGAAACCTTGCAGAGGTGACCCCTATTTTATGGGAAAGAGTCCGAAGACCCCCAAATTCACCTGCATAATTTTACTAAAACGCGGAGGGGGGTTCTTGGGACAAGACATCCTGCTTGGAAGGCCATGGCTCTTCAGGATTTCCCCATGACTCTCCGAAGTGAAGCTGTTGAATGGTGGTCAATTCTCCCACCTGATGTTTGTTCTAACTTGGGGGGAGGTATAGAGAGTCTTCCTCATGAACTTCTATAAGGAGCCCAACATCTGGAATTTCAAAAAGGTGCCAATAAAACCTTTGGTAGTAGCTTGGGAAAGGTATAAACAGTGTTTGTAATGAATCAAAACCATTGTCTGACTGACGATGAACTGGCAGCTAGTTTCTACCGAGCACTAACCTCTGAGCAATAAGGGAGTGCTGATGCATTATTTGGAGTGGAATATTGGGAGTTACTAAGATGACCATTTGATGAGATCACCGAGCACATGGACAAACTATTTGCAGTTGCCCAAGTCTACCAACCTTCTCAAGGATGGGCTGGACCATCCACTAGTACATTGAAAGGAGCCCCAAGTAAACCCAAGAGCGAGAATGTGTCAAATTAGCCAAGCTTCCTGCCCTAAGTATTGCATCAGTAATAAGCTCACAGGGATTGAGCATAAGCTTAAACAGGTCCTGACCAAGTTTAATGAGCAAGATGACATTGTTAGGGAGATAAAGTTTGATATTCTCAAAAGTAAGTACAAAGTGGAATAACAAACCTTGTCAATGCAAAGGATCTATGATAGAATGGAGCAACTTGCTAAGAAGCTTGAGGTGGTACACAATTAGCAAGGGAAGAATAGAAGGAGCAGCGATGGAACTCATGGAAAACTCTGATTATCCATGATGGCATGGTCGAGCAATATTAAACAAGGTGCTTCTTGGGAGGCAAGCCAAGCATCTTTTATGTTTTGGTATATTTTAAGTCATTTTTATTTGTTTAATTTGTTGGGTGGTAGTTAATGTTTAGTTGTGAGTGTTAGAACATGAATCAGCAGTATTGTCTTACATTTAAGTGCATATGGAGTAATTGGTTGTAGGAATGAATCAGAAATGAGGAGTAAAGAGGCTTATCTTGGAGCAACTTCTACGAGTAGGCCTACAAGTCAAAGTCACCACTATGACTCATAGTCATGCCTCCTAATGGAAAATAATGAACATCTAAAGTTGGCACACACACTACGAGCCAACCTTATGATTCGCATGGTTTTCTACGAGATATAAGGGGGGTTCGTAGTGTGCAGTGCCCAGGTATGAAAATTTAAATTTACTTAACTGTTAGCTCCGCTATGTGACTGGGTCTTATAGTCTTAAGACGTCCTACAACTCATATTCAGTGTCTCGTCAAACTAATCTGTAAAATTTTAAAAGGTGACCAATTTTGAATATTAAAAGACTAATATCTTTTGGCTCTTCACATCCCTTCATGAAATGGTTCTTCTCACTTTATAACCCCCCCTAACATCACTATTCACTATTTTATTCATTCCCCAAATCATTGCTCTACTAACATCCCCCAGCAAGTGAAATTTTCACTAGAGATTCGGGTTCTTTTTCTTCTTCTCATCTCACATTCATCTATTTATCTGGTAAGTTTTCGTCGTTAAGTTTGGTATACCTCTAAAATAATATTTTTTTTGTGCGTGTTTGAATGAACGCTTTATGATAAGAATGTGATTTATACTTATCTATGTCCCTGCAATGAGTTGATTCTTTAATTTTATCCTTTCTAGGTGAATTTAAAGTCTGATGTTATGGTTATGTGTGCGTATTATGCATTTTGTGGGTGATTATTTTGTGAAGACCAACTGGGTTGAACTTTGTAAGTGGAGGGATGTTATCATTCCATTTTGGGGGAGGACTCACGCATAAAATTGATTACCCTTTTATGTGCTTCCATGTGTTTGATATTGGAGATGTATAAAACGATATGGATAATTTGTGTTTCATTATGGGATGATTGGTAAAGTAGAGTGATTAGGCTTATTACTGGGCTATTCATGTTTTCGTGATTTTTGATGCTTCCTAGTTAATTCTTAGTCATTTTGGAAAGGTTAGAGGCACCCAGGGTGCTCTTTGTTTTTTGCTACAATGACCCACTACGACTCGTATGTCATCCTACAAGTCGTGTCCCCCAAAGCACAAGATGGTGTGTCCTAGGCATGAGAGAGATTTATGAAAAGGGACTGGAACCTAAAAGTCAAGGGAGGCCTGTGTGGAGATTTTATAAGGAGGCTATGTTAAAAGACTCATGGCTAAGTGGTCACCAAGGCTAGAAGCTGAAATTGAGCGCCATTGGCTAGGATGGCTATCACAAGTGTTGGAAAAGCATGCCCCTAGCTGGTCTGAGAATTATACGCCTCCTACTATGCTACTTTACATAACAATCTTCTGAGGAACAAAAATGCCATTGAGTAGCAATGATTGAGCGAAGTACTAGTCAGAAGTAAGATTGTCGATATCTTAGAAGAAACCATTCGGAGGGTATAATTTGGGCTGAATTACAGAGTGTCGCAATCCATAGCAAAATATGATCATAGGATTGCAAAAATGAGGAAGGCAGTTAATCAGAAAGATGTTGGGCTGAGAACATAGCTTCTTAGGTGGATAGCGAGCCAAATCTGCGAGGAAGGTGCTGAGGCGATATGGGTTGCAAATCACCCTGAGCATATTTTAAAGGCTCATCTCTCATTCAGGGAAACATTTTGGTGGTCTATTATTTGTTGGCGTATCAGGCCCACATCTATGGATAATGTGATCACATTAGAGAGGGTCGTGTTATTGGCTAGAATTTTGGCAGGGTGTAAAATTGATTGGGTTTGAGTTATGGCAGAGTATATCCACGAGTCAGTAGTTTGCACTCAGCAAGCACTGCCCTTTTCCCATTCTGATTCATAAGTTATTTAAGAAAGCTTGTGTGCTAATGTCGCTCCACTTGGACCCTCATGTATAGGCTTTGCATATGATGGACCCCAGCCTAATCAAGGCTGACCAGAAGCCAATAGCGCTACAGAAAGCTATATCACCTTTTATGCCAAAGCCATTCTCGGTAGAGGCTTAGACTCAGAGTTCCACTCCAACTGCTATCGGCATTATTTCAACTACTATAGAGCCCACTCTAGCTATGGATATTGAGTCCACACAATCCTACAATACTCTAGTACCAGAAGTAGCAGCAATATTACAGGTTGATTCTCTTACTTCTGTTGTTATTTTTCAGGCATTATTGCGGAGAGTGGCTTTGGCGGAGTCTAGACTTCAGGCCCTATCTGCACTGGTCAGACCTTGGGTTGACCAGACTATATGAGACATAGAGGAGAGGATGAAGGAAAGAGTTAGAGCGGTGGATGCCCGAGTAGATGCTTTCAAGGCAAAAGTCTAGTGGAGACTTAAGGGTGCTAGGCATGGTGACATTAGCGTGGTGACTAATGAGTTGTCTAAGTTTAAGGTCGACTTATTGTAGATAGTAGTAGCCCATGTTGCAATCCCAGAGGTGACACCAGCGGCGATGTGGCATTTGATTGGCTAGCTGATCGTCCCCATATCCATGTGAAGAACCCTCTTGATCATGAAGATGATCCAAAGCCAACTCATAAGAGGCTGAGATTGAAGCAGGCGCCCATACCTGAGGCGGTGGTACGGGAGTCACCATTATTAGTAGCTTTCAAAGAGATCGGGAGTAGCACATCTCATATGGAGAGGGTAGTTTAGGTACTGCTGCGGAGGAGATGGTGCCACAGGATCCTGCTGACCAGCCAGAGACTGGTGCTTGATGCACCATGATGTTTGACCCTTTTAACCCCAGTTCTTACTTTTATTTATGGATATTATGTTCTCTTGTTAGACAATATTATTTTGATATTGGTTTTTAAATATTTTATGTTGGATAATATTTTTATTTTGGTTTTCAATATTGGTTTTAAATGTTGGTTTTAATGTATATATATCTAAGTCGATGTTTTTGTTATGTTTATCTTATTATGTGTTTTTACTTTGAGGACAAATTATCTTATTTTCATGGAGTGTGGGAAGTTATGGATTAAGGTGAAGTCTGAGTAACCTCGAGTCCATAACTTCCCCTATTTTTGATCCCAAGATTTTCTTGTCATGATTCTTTTTTCTTATGGATGTTTACTCTTCTGTTGAACTGGCATGTTCAGGTAGTGTATATAATGTGTAAATTCATAGTATTATTATCAGTTAGCATATACATAGTCTTTCAATAACTTTTAAAGTTTTGATGGAAAATTAGGTACCCCCAAAATTTTTGAGATGGTAATTATTGATGCATTCATGCATTTTGAGTATGTGGCAATGTTTGTTTTGATAATGTGAAGGTAAGCTGAGGCTTGAAGCATGACTTGTGACTCTATACCTTATTATGGGTGCAATGTAATGTGTCTTGTGAGCTTATTTTGCTACATTCATGCATTTTGTATGGACTCAGAACTTGCCTTAGTACTCTAAGATTGGTTTGGTGATGTGGTTGATAAGGAAAGGATCTTAGGCTTTTGTTCTTTAACTAAACCCACTTTTAGACTAAATGACCCACCAAATGAGTGACTGAATCCCTTGTTCCAAATTTTTAAGCTTCTCATGTACTCATTCTTTCTTGACACCTTGCTAGATTAACCTTGTTTGATAAAATACCTTGATATTGGCCCTAGTCTATCCTTGGACATGTGAACCTTAATTGAGGCTAAAAGCCTAAGTTGAGGGTGGCTACAATTTATGGCCCTGGTTTTAGAAATAGATATTATGTATTTCACCTCATGCTAAAAGCCTAAGTTAAATTCCATCAATCTCGGATGGAGCCAAAGATTGACTATTTTTTGGCCTTGGAGTATGATGGAATAAAGCAAAATGGCTC
>JAOTQJ010050315.1:0-14515 GCA_025642045.1 Solanum sejunctum
ATATATTTCCCTCGTATTCTTGGTCTTTAGTTTTTGCCCAACATATTGGCTATCTAATTTCAGTTATGAGTCCACCTATATGAGTCGTAGAGTATTTTACGACTTAGGGGCTAGGCTCATAGGAGTGACCTTAACTTTAAATATTTCTAATATTTCATCTCTAATTCCTGTTATGACAAAACTTATGACTCATAGTATGAGCTACGACTTGTAGGTGGGCTCGTATGGCCTATACTTCAGCAAAATCTATAACTTTTCTTCAAAATCATGCCAACCTAACTTTGCTACAATCTAAACATAAAAACACATCAAAACACTAAAAATTCGCTTTAAGAACTCACAAAATCCTTTGTTTCAGGCATCAAATGTGTTGGATTTTGGACAGCACATCACAGATGTCTTTGGTTTTTTGGATCATTAGGTATTTGGTGTGCTTGCACCATTTTTGTGTATGAATGGGCTATACCTATGTATAAGTATTATGGCTATGAAATAATGATTTTGTCATTTGAGCCTAAGTGTGAATTATTATCAGTGGTGTTTGGCTTTTAAGCCTAATTGTGCATTGAAATAATTTGGAAAAAAAATGAACATTGCCTCTTTGAAAGTATATATATGTATATGTATATTATAAGTATTCTTGTGGGATGGTGACTTAGCACTGATGGATTGAGAGGGGGTCTATAAAGGTTACCTATGTTCTTATTGTATAGAGCCTTGTCTGGTGGTCTTGGTTGAACTTAGCTTGATGGGTTGGAGGTCTTATGGTAGTTTGGGCTACTTGTATAGCATGCTTTCAATGAGTGTAGAACCTGTAAGGTTGTAATATGAGGGTTAGGGAAGGTCGCTCTATTTGGTCAACTACTATGGATTAGTCACTTCTATAAGTTAACTTGAGGTTCAGTTTTTATTCTCAAGTGTTGTAGAGGGTAGCTAATATCCCTAAGTGTCCTTTTGGACTAGGAATGATCATTTGAAATACTGGTGGAGTTGTTTGGTTGTCTTATGCACCAGTAGTGTTTGTCGGTTTCTTGAATAAGGTCTTAAAACCCTACCATGATACGTTTATGGTGGTCTATAGTAATGAGATATTGATTTTCTTAGAGCTTGTGAATCATTTGGGGGGGTGTTGCAAGTCTTACAGGATAAGAGATTGTTTTCTATATATGATGGGAGTGCATTATGGATAGCAAGAAAGTGGTTAGAATATTTTAAGAATCACGAAATGAGTGAACATTATTTTTCCCCGTTAAGGCTAATGTTGCGGTTGTTGCTCCAGGGACCCTAACATATGTTGTTAATGGTGGTAAAGGGGTGACTAGTGGAGTCCATCAGTCGGCTAAATAGGGAGTTAGGTTGAAGGGATTTAAGAATGGCAATATAGTGTTCTTAATGGTTCCAATTCTTCTTAGGTTAAGAGGCGTAGATTAGGCAAGGCTTTGCTTTTCTCTTTACTAGAGTTGGAAGTTTGGGTGGAAGAATGATCGAGTGGAGGTTGTCTCCCAAGGGGAAGATTGTAGTTATGGTACCAAGTTGCTTAGGTGTATTCAAGATTGACAATTGAGTTGAGGATTACGAGCCCTTATAGAGTTTAGAAGGAGGTTGGTAAGTTTTAATAACTTTGTGGATTTGCCTATGTATGTAGATATAGTTCATCTGGTTCTCTATGCTTCTAGGTCGATGGGATATATTGGTGTCTCTAGTGTTATAGCACTCTTTGAGATTGTGGGTGAGGTGGAGGATAAATTGGCTTAGGAGAAGGTCATGGTGGAGGTATTGGCTGGATGAGTGGAGAAGTTGATTGATAATGATGTAGTATTCTTCAAGGCCCTTTGGAAGAGTCGCCTATTCGTATGTGTCTCTAGGGAGCCGGAGAGCACATGGAGGAGTGATATCTGTATTTTTTTCATTCTATTCAATCTTATGATAACACATAAAGTCCTTTTTATGATTCCAAGTCTCATGTTTCAGCCCCTATGTCATTCATATGCATTCATGTTTAAGTTGGCAAATTTATGATGATTTTACACTTAAGATTTTGAAAATGGTGTTTTAAATGTAATGTTGCATCCTTGTTGGGTATGATTTTGTTATGATCACTCTTGTCATGTACATTTCTTTTACATTCGGGGATGAATGTTTCCAAGGGGAAGATATTGAAATGACCCCAAAAAGTGCCCAAAATGTGTCTCAGAATGCCCGAAATTTTAATTTTTATGTATCTAAAAGTCCATTTGATATTTCAAAATTTTGATTTCATATTCTTAATTAGGGGGTCAAAGTTAGGGAAAAAAGGGTTTAACCTCGATTATGGAGCAACCGTATCAAAATTGGAAATTTGCAAAATAAAAATTCCAAAATGTACTTGGCGACCCTAGCGCGACGCGCCAGTGTGTATTTTTGAGCATTTTTCTGTTTTCGAGTCCAAGGCTTTGGGTCTTGGGCCCAAGGGTTCCCATGTGTAAAAACACCTATATTAGCCTTATTTCACCCTCATATCAACCTTAACATTTTCCAATATCCTCTCAAATACTTAGACTCATATTTTACCCTAAATTCAAGTACCAAAACTCAAGACCAATCTTAAGGATTTCATCAAGGTTCTCCTTTAAGCTTCAAAGTCTCCACCTCCAATCTTCACCAAGTTCATCTCTAAGCTAAGGTATGTGGGTTTATTTCACCCATGATACTCAATCCTCCTTTTACTCAAATTGCTTGATTTAAAGGTGATTTACAAATGGGTTTTGCTTATTATGAAATTCATTGAACACTATGTTAAAGCTACGTAAAGTTGTGACTGTTTCGCCATTTTTTGAGCTATAAATCTTTGATATATTGTAAGATTTGATGAGTTTTTTTGATGTATCTTGCTAGAGGGTATTGCAAGGTGTTGACTGATGGTTTTATCATGGATTTTCTTGCATGATTTTATCTCTATATTTCATGGTTTTATACTAGCATTACACCCTCTAAATGTTTAATAAAATATCCGAATGTGGTTTTTGGAGGAGTTGAAGGTCCAAACCATAAGATATGATATGAATGACTATATGATGATAAAATAAGCTTATGTATATGACAAATTTTATAAAAATTTCTATATAAGACTATGCCCAATTCGTGGGAACTATGAACCCGGATAACCTAGATGGGGGTTTGTACTCATCAATCTAAGGAAGGGTTTGTACTTTACAACCTGGTGATAAGGCGTCATCATCACTAACCTAGATAAGGGTTTGTACTCATCAACCTAGGGAAGGGTTTGTACTTCTCCACCTCAGTGATGGGGAAGCATTATCACCAATCGAGATGAGGGTTCATACTTATCCACCCCGGTGATGGGGTGCATTATGTCCAACCTAGATGATGGTTCGTACTCATCCACCTTGGTGATGGGGCGGCATTATCCACCAACCTAGATGAGGGTTCGTACTAATCCACCTAAGTGATGGGGCGGCATCATCACTAAACTACCAAAGGGTGTATATTTGGAAATCTAGCTTGGTCTTTTCTACACATATGATATTCTATATGAGCATAAGTTACTTTAGCATATTTTACCTATGCATTGACCATACATGTCATATTATTATAGTATGCCTATTGCTTATTATTATGCATTTTGATCATGATGCTCTATTCTTGTTTGCATTGCATTCGCATACTTAGTACATTCAAACATACTAATGCATACTCTATGCCTACATGATGACACCATGTAGGAACCGGTGCCTAAGTTAATCATCATCCTTTTCCACGTGGCTAGTTTGGTGCTATTCAAGCTAGTTGGTGAGTCCTCTACTTTGGGGACCTTAGTCTATATTTATCTTATTATGTATTGAGACATTATTCGTTATTGTCTTTTTTGACCCCTGCTCTTATCTATGTATTAGAGGTATTTATTAGACATGTTATGTATCTATGATATGCGCTTGACTGTTGTCTCTTGACTATGGTGATATGGAAGTGTTTTCCCTTAGCCCTGTCTTTCCCATTCTTTTATCTCTAGATGCTTGATTTATTGCTTTTGAGACCAAGGATATATAATGATACTCAAAGAGGCTTGCTTAGGGTCCCTTTGGGTTTCCCTTCACCGTGTCACGTCTAGGCCCTAGGTTTGGGTTGTGACACCTGAGGCGCCTGGAAGATCGCCAAATGAACCACAATCACATCAACATGAGACTTCAACAACATCGAATCAATCACTCAACCAATAAATCAAGCACATAAATACTCCTACAACCCTAACATGATAATTAAATCTAAAATGAAATAAAAAATTATTAATCAAAATATTAACACCCCAACACATTCGAGAATCCCAACAATCATCAATACCATAACATACAATAAGAATTACTAGCACAAAAAATAAATATTCATGGGATTGGATCTACAAGCATATAAAGGATTTCTCAAACCCTTGTCTTCAACAATATAAGTATACTCACAACAAAATTTCATCTCACAATGAATTAATCAGTTAACCAACCTTCACACACTCATTTCAAACATATGATCAATAATACATGGCATGATATGATCATCACAACCAACCAACAAGAGTGATTTTATAATTAGGGACAATCTCAAGGAACTTTAATCGACAAAAAACCTAATTCTCATTCACATGCATCAATTCTCTCATGGGTACTCTTAATACTAATTTCAAACACACAATAATTCAAGAATTCCAAAAGACAATAAAGTTTGTGTGCAAACTTAACCAAGAAGCATACCTCAAGAGAAGATGATTAACAATTGAACAAAATGAGTAAAAGAAGAGGCCGAAACCTTAGCTTTCAATGCTCGCCGAAAATGTTGCCGAAAAACGGCATGGTTACACCTAGAAATGGTTAGGAAAAATGTCAGCAAATCTTTGGTAGTTCTTTGGGAACAAAATTAGCATATTAGGTTTTAAATTTGGGGTCAAAATGAATTTTGACCCCTTATATTCCAAACAGGGCCGACTTTAAAAATTCTGCGAGTCGAGTCTACAAGACTCCGACTATGGTTCGTAGGTCAGACTATGACCCGTAGGTCATGATTTCATGGGTCACTCAACACTTAAAAATTATTGAAATTATACCTAGGTACTACGGGCCTCATTTATGACTCACAGCTTTGACTATGACTTATAAAGTTAGCTCGTAGTATGAGTGTCAACTTCAATTATCATTGTTATTCTCTACGAGGCATGTATATGAGTCAGAGTGTGCACTATAGCTCGTAGGACTGGTCGTAGAGATTGCTTCTAGTGTTATTTTCTTTAAACTTTCAGCACTTGATTAACACCTGCGAACCAACATCTCAAAATATACTATTATCCCAAAAATTCAATTGATTCAATGTCTTCAAAATCAAAAGAAAAATCAATCCACTACTTATAAATTCACACAATCAAAATAAATTCAAAACAAGATAAAAACATGAAAAGTACTTGGGTTTCCTCCCAAGAAGCACCTTGTTTAACGTCGTGGCTTGACTTAGCCATTCATGAGTACTCAGACTTCCTCATGGTTTGATGATCTCTTATCACCAGCTCTTGTATTTCTCCTTTAATCACTTTTTATGTGCTCTAGTTATGTGGAAACAAGATCAAACTTGTCATCAAGTTGTTGAATTGCCAACGCCTATTAGTCCATTTTATAGTTCACCTTGATGATATAAAATTTGATTTCTCACATCATGTCCTCCTGTGCATCTATATTTTTTATCAGCATTTCAAACATGCTCTCTACTTGAGAAGGTTTATCCATAGTGCACTGTTGATGTGGTAACTTGAAACAAATGTTGGCACTACTCTTTCCTTCATGGTTAAAGCTTTCCTAAGACGAACTAGTGTATACTATTGGTTACTCTTGAAATTTTTGGTACATTTGATAGATAGTAGATAATTTGTCCATGCACTTTATGACCTCTTCAAATGGCTTCCTCATAAATGACCAACAATCTCCTCCAAATAGAGCATCTTCTTGAGCTTGTAGCTCAGATTTTAGTGCTCAGTAGAAACTTTCCACTAGTTCATCATCTGGTAGACCATGAATTTTCCCAAAACATCCTTTATATCTTTTCCATGTTGCACTTAATGACTCATCTAGAACTCATTGAAAGTTGACAACTGGATACTGCAGTAGCTGCTTTTCAGAAGTAACATGGAATGGGTTAAGAAAGCTCATTGCACTTTCATCCAGTTAGTGCAGACATCTTGTGGAATTCTAGGCCACTAATCTGGAATATCACATCTCAAGGTTGTTGGGACAATCAAAAAGCTATGGCATCCATAGATAGGTGTTGTGTCCCCAAACCCTCCCTACATATCTGTGACCATATGTAGAATAGTACACATCTTTGCAATGATTCAAGTAAATTGCTAGTGATAATGAGCTTATGTTTAACCATTAGCTTAGTAATTAATTGAATGTACGTATTGATTGAATCTCAACAAGTGCAAACCCTAAACACCTATAGAAAAAGAACAAAAACAAAAACTAAAATAATATATAAGAGAAAATGTAGAGATTAATAGTTGAATTAACTACTAGTGAAATCAAGTCAAAACCTAGTTGTATTCCTCGGCAACAGCGCCATAAATTTTGATGTTTATGCTCCAATAGAAAAGCAGTAGCTATTATGTATAAACCTAACCAAAGGCTAGGGTCGAATCCACAGGGAATACGGGGTTTCTCAACCTTGACTCACCAATAATCATTTCAAGTATTAATCAACTATATTCGCTAAAATGGTGGGGAGGTTTACAAATTGAGTGAAAATAGCTACACAAACTATATTATTAATCACAAAGAGATAATAAATTTGGGAATCAACTTGGGAATTATGTTCCTCATGATTCACTAACTCAAATACCTCAATAGTACAACCTCAATTGGGTCATTGCATGCAGGATGATACATAGGTTCTTCTAATCCTTTGGTAAAGGTGAAGGTCGAATTTCACCATTGTACTTGATAGGCAACCATGGTGTGCCAACTAATCATTACCTATTGTCCCATTCAGTCTCTCCTTGGTTGGGTTTGGTTGATTAGATGAGAATACATCAATCGAATATCACCCATTTTCTTTTCCTATTTATCACTACCTTGGTCGAGATCATGACCCTAGGCAGGTTTTGATGTTCACCACGACTAGACAACAAGCAATCCTAAGGAAAATGGATAATACATGCAAATAATCTGGGTTAACTCAAGCTAGCGGCTCATGGTTCCCACAACCCCAAGTTGTGGGGGTTTAGCTACTCATAGCTTGGGCAAAATCACAAACAATAAATAAAATAGACATAGTTGAGAGATTATCCAAAGAAAATGAAGAATAATAAACCACCTTGATTTTGGATTCACAAGCCTGAATAATGGAGTTGAATTAAAAGTGATTCCAATCCCCAAATTGGGTCTTCAAAGTGAAACCCTAAGTGTCTACTCTAAAACCCTAGAAAAATGCTCTCTACAATATTTTATTATATTCTTCTGATTAATTTTCTACTGATTCTCTTTCTTAAAACCCTATCACAAACTATTTATACTATTTACAAAAAGACCCTTTAAATAAAATAGAAAATCCAGCAAGCAGTAAATACGGCTCGTTGGTACGACTCGTAGGGTGACCTACGAGTTGTAGTCAGCACTTGGCATTATGGACTTGACTGCTATGATCTATGCTATAAGTCATTGCTTGGTCTATGACTCGTAGTGCCTTCTCATAGTCCATGATTGTAGTTCTTGGTCCAATTTTTATCCTCTCTGAAAATGGCTACGACACCCATCTCTACCAGTCATAGTGAGATAACACCTCGGTTGTACTCATAAGCAGAACTTCCAAACTTTAGATTCTGCATTTGACACTGGGAATGGCTATAAGGGGAACACTTAGACTCATAGCTTGGGATACAGGTTATGTTGTGGCTCGTTCGTCCTTAAAATCAGTAAAATCTGTAACTTTCTCCCAAAATCAAGTCAACCTATATTTTCTGCACAAATAACACAAAAAAATACATAAAAATCATAGAAAGTCACATTAAGAACATGCAAAATATCTTATTTTAGGCATCAAATGTGTTGTATTTTGACAGCACATCATATGACTCTATTGAAAAAAACGATATGTGGAAAAAAAAAGGAAAAATTTCATCAATGGCAACTAATTAGAAGCTTTACATCTTAACCTAAATATATTACTCAATTTATTCCTTGACACCTACTTAACATAAATATATCATGTTATTTTACAAAATTTACTAAACTTCATATAGAGTTGAAGGTTGCTAAGTCTGGAGCAATTGTATATGACTTTCTTATCAATACTAAGATCGGTGTATCTTCTAGACTTAAGAGCATTCATGAATCACCTAATAAAGTAAGTATGTTTTTCTCCATTATGTTTAGCCTGCTTAACTTCTATCTTGAGAATCAATATGTGTGTATCCTGCAAAGAAGATTCTAGGACTTCTCCTAAGATTGGTAAAATACCAGTTAACTATAATGCATAAAATAGATATATTGCCATTAAAAATCTACTTAGACTTGTTCCTTGTTGTATCTATTTTCCTCTCTTTGATTTTTATTTGAACCTTGACTCCATGCATTTCACAAATTCTCCAATACTAGAAGCCCTCCCAAAATGCTAAAATTTTACACAATCTTCATTTCAGTAACACATATAGTAATTTTTTGATTCATTTATAGCTCCTCAAATGTATCATCTTTGTCAAGAATACACCTTTATAAGATAAATTAATGATCCATAACATAAGAGATGTAACAAAATATTTGAAACATAAATCCTAATTATTCTATCAACTTATGATAACAAAACCATAGTGAATATACTACAACAAGAACACACTCCTTTTTCTATTTATTCTCTTAAACTTTCAAACCTATTTAACCAAAGATGTGGTTTAGTTACAGATGCGTGAAGATCCAAGAGGCTTGTAAGCAAAATTTAATGTCTATCTATGTTTCGGAAAACTACATTTCAGATTCCAAGAGAAAGATAAATGATTAATTTATGTTGATAGACGATTCATGAGCATTTATACATTCTACAGTTGATGGTCCAAAAGAAACACCCTCCCCCTGTTCTTGATGTCATTTTTTGTAGTTGCTCTAGGAGGAGTAGTTTTTTCAACGTGGATATCGATTATAATTGAGAATAAAGTCATCCCGACTAAGACTCAATTAGTTTATGTTGTTTTCTTCTCCTTTACAACAACAAATTAAAGTTATAACATATCAAAAAATTATTTGATTATTCTTTCATGCTTTCTATTTTGGATACTAATTTGACTTGTAGTTACTAAATTGAACTTAGTTCTCCTCTAACATTCACTTCCATAGAACAATAACTAATTAGAATACTCAACATTCATATTACAGATTTTTTCATATTAGGAATCTTGTGCTTTTATGGAATCTTTTATATATATATATATATATATATATATATTAAGTGAACAAACCTATGACATAGGGTCTCCTATCCTTTGGAGGGTTAGGGGTTGAGCAACACCCCCAACTTTATTAAAAATAGCAAAGTTGAAAGTACAATGGAAGGGGATATAAACCTTACCTCCGTCCTATGGTGGTTCATAAGTCGACCAACCATCTAAGGTCGGCCAACTCATCCCCAATACTAGAATCAGCAAAGCAACCTACCATCTAAGTACCTATAAGAGAACTCCTTTCAATAGAAAATAATACTAGAAATTAGTAAATAAGGGGGACTTTCCCTTTACAAATCAACCTTACAACTATACCTTGATCTACTAACAAGCCATGGCTATACCTAGGCTTACCTTATGAGAAGACCAGAAATAACAATATGATCAAAATTCAAGGAACTCTTTCATTCTCTTCAATTTTTCCTCCAAAAGCTATCCATACGGAGTTTATCTAGCTCATAGAAGGCCTTGGCCTCTCTTCTAGGAAGCTTCAAGTCAGTGAAGAAAAGCATGGGTAAAGTGATTGAATGGTTGTGCTTTGATAAGGAGTCTGCCACAGTATTTGTTTATCTATAGTTGTGACAGCATCTAAATTTTTGGAATTGAATAATGGCACCATATATTTTACTAAGTAGGTGACTGTTTAGCCAAAAAGTATATGTTTGATGATTAATCCAGTTCACAGTGAGCTCAGAATACATTTCTAAAATAACCTTCTTATATCCCAGATGTAAACACCAGCACAATCCAAAATAAGCTACTTCAAGCTTAGCTTCATTATTAGAACCTACTCCCATGGGAGAAGAGAGAGCAAAAATAATATCTCCAAGATGATTAAGATCTCCAAGATGATTTTTGCAAATACCACCCACACCCATATTTTCAAGGTTGTCTAAAGCACTCTCATTCGTATTTAAGTTTAGAAAATTAGCAGCTGGTTTTTGCCAACGTACCTTCAGTCATACTCATTAAACTTTCCAATTATAGGGCCATCTAATATAGGGAAATTAGTAGAAAGAAGGGAAATGATATCTTTAAACATTGCACATTTGACTCTGTAGCTGTTGGAAGTTTTTCCATTATATTTGTAAGCACATCGATTCTTCCATATATTCCAACAAGTAAAGATAGGGATGTACTCAAGTAAAAGGTTGTGTACATCATTTTGGTGCTTGGTCAACCACCATCTCATCACCATATTCCTAAGTGGGATATCGCTTTTGTTAATTCCAAATAAATTAGCAAAATAGCTCCTAATGTAATTAGCAAACCTACCATCCACAAAAATATGGTATGTAGTATCTTGGCAAGCTACAGTGCAGTAGCAACAGTCAGCTAGTTTATGTCCAAAAGCCACTATGTTTTCATTAGTAGGGAGTTTACCTCTTAAAGTTCTCCAGAGATAAAATGAATACTTTAAAGGTATATAATTGCTCCAGGTCATGGTGGTTATAACAGACTTGTCTCTTTTCATTCTGATCACATCCTAGGCAGAAGAGCATGGAAACTTACCATCAGTAGTAGGTTTCCAGATTGCCAGATCTAAAATGTTCTCTTGAAAATAAATTTGGTGAGCAAGGATGAGGGCAACCATTTATGGAGGAGCAACTTGGATAACTCTATCAGCATCTCATTCACCATGATTGATAAAAGCTGAGACTCTGATGTTATTGGATCTTGAAACACCCTCTCTCTGATAAGCAAGAAGGCCACTCCCAAGCCAATCATCCTACCAAAAATAAGAGGTACCAAAAATGATCTTCCATTGAATATAAGGTTCTACCTTAAATTTGTTTCTCATCATTTGCTTCCACACCAAGACCGACCAAAGTACCCCTTTTTAGCAATAGGATTTAGCCTTTAACAATACTTAGCCATAAGAAAATTACCCCAAAGAGTCTTTTTGGTCCTAAAAATCCACCATTGCTTTTATTGAAAGGAAGTATCAAACTTAGATAGTTGTCTGAATCCTTTACCCTATTCATTATAAGGGAAATTGATATGCTTCCAAAAAGCCCAATGATACTTTTTTCTATCATTTTGCCAACTCCAAAAGAAATCAGCCATCAAGCTATGTATCTGTTTAAGAGTAGTCTGGGGAGGGCACATAGAAGATAGAAGATGAATAGGAAGAGACTGGAGCACATACTTGACCAACACAGCCATCCCACTATAGGAAAGCATCTTAGTCTGCTATACACTGATTCTAGCAAGAACCTTAGCAACTAATCGTTAGTAATAAATGATTCTTTGTCTACTAATATAAATAGGACATCCCAAATAAGTCATAGGGTTGTTAGTCTGTAAAAAACTAGAAATGCTTTTTATTAAGCTGACAGTAGCAGAAAAAGCACAAGTAGGGACCATAAAGTGACTCTTATCTTTATTGATGAGTTGACCAGACACATCTTCATAGGTAGACAGAGTTTGCATGATGAGTTCAAGAGACCTTTTAGTACCTGATGTGAAGACAATGACATTATCAACAAAACTAAGATGATTCACTTGTGGACCATTCATTTCCATGAAAAAACCATGATATTCAAGGATGAAATTGAGCCTATAATGAAGCTTCGATAGCACCTCAGCACCCAAAATGAAAAGAGTAGGTGAAAGAAGATCACCCTATTTAAGCCCTTTAGTAAAGTGAAAGAAGCCATGTCTAGAGCAACTAACAATGATAGAGTACCAATTGTTAGACAAAATTCTCCAAACCACATCAATGAAAACCTCTCCAAACCCAATTTTTCTAAAAATAGGCAAGTGTAAGACCAAGACACTCTGTCATACGCTTTAGCCATAACAATCTTTATGACCATATTACCACTTTCATTTGGGTTCTTAATTTGATGAATAATGTCTTCAGATAATATAATATTCTCAGAAATGCTCATATTCTTAACAAAGCCAGACTGATTAGGAGAGATCAAGTTAGGAAGAATAAGGGCAAGTCTTTGACAAAGAAGCTTAGAAATGATCTTACTAGTGAAATTACTGAGACTAATGGGTCTAAACTCAGAAATTTTATTAGGATGGTTTACTTTTGGGAGTAGAACCAAACATACATAGGAGAAGTATTTGGGAATAATATGACCACAAAAGAAGGCTTGGATTACATTGAGCAGATCCCCTTTGATAATATCCTAACAAACCTAGAAAAATTTTCCATTTATGCCATCAGATCCTGCAGCTGAGTAAGGATTCATAGAAAAAACAACTTCTTCCAATTCATCCATAGTGGGCTTACTCTGGAGATTATTTTTTTGATCATCTGTAACCATGTGAGGAATGCAATGTAATGCCTGCTCCTGGATATACTTGTCTTCACCAGTGAATATTTTCTTAAAATAGTTATAGGCTATTGTAGCAATCTCCTCATCACCTTGATACCAATTGCCTTCATCATCTCGGATAGTTTGAATGTGCAATCTACTCCTTCTACCCCTAATCAGAGTATAAAAATAATTGGAATTCACATCACCATCTTGAAACCATTGGAATTGAGATGCAGCATCCAGATAAAGAGTTTTACTAATAGGAGCTAATAAGGCTAAGATGAACTTCTTATCATAACAGTTCCATAGTAGCTCAAAAAGAGTGATTGATACAGGCACGATGGGAGTTTCTTTCTCAGGAGTGAATATGGGGGTCCAAAGTTGGATCTTTATCAGTTGTCTTTCAATAAACATCTTTTGTTTAGTCCATATAGTATTGTGGTCTTCTTCATTGTTCAAATCAATGTGGATATGCCTAGCATTAAAGTCAGTAATCTTGGCACCTCCTATCAATTGAGTTTGTTTAATAAAGCGCTTACAGATAAGCTCAATCTTAGGCATAGTGCTTGAAAATTTCCCAACCAGAGTATACTTGCAATTACTAGCCAATTTGACCACATCATCATCCTTTTTGAAGATAACAACAGGTAGTCCTTGTCTGGTCATGAATATAGGAGGACTAATCTCAACATGTGTCTCATTTTTGGGTTGATTAGCCCTCAACTCAGTTGCATTAGAATGGACAATAGTGAAGGGGGTTGGTTCAGGTATTTGGTTAGGTTTTGGGAATTTATTGGCATTAGAGGCTGAATTCTTTGTGGCAGTTGTTGGAGTTGGTTGTTGGTTGGAGTTGTAATTTTAATTAGGATGTATTTGTAAATTCGAGGTGAATTTGGTCAAATCTTGGCATTTAGGTGGGTTGGAAGTTAGATTGAGAAGTGGACTAGTTGAGAAGATTTTTATCCCTATCCAGTTTTGTTCCTAGGACTTTTGTTCAGATCGCCTCCATTACTAATTCCAATACCTCAGTCCTTGTTGTCAGGCTTTTAACCGCAGTAGCAACAAACATGGATTGGTGCTTATTCTTCTATTGAATTAGATTTAACACTCACAGTTGTCTTAACATCAAAGTTATTCCAAACTTTAGAAGGAACTTTAGAATTATCCACATTAGTAGGGTGAGAATTATTACTAGGTTGTGAGTTACAGAGCTTTCCTGCTAAGGATGTTGAATCCTTAGTATTAGTACCTTGACTTATAACTATATTTGGAAGCACACGACCCTGATCTGCTGAAGTCCCATCATTAATATTAAGCTTCCCAAAATTTTGTTCACTATTGGTAATGGTAAATTATTGTTTATCACAGCAACGGACCCCTCAAGTGTATTAATAGCTCCTTGGCTTGGCTTGTCATCATAGCCGGAAACCCCATTGATTTCACCAGTGGAATTAGCCACAAATTGATCTGATTTTTTGATAGTAGGTAGATCAAGAGATGTAGATTCATCACCAATACATGGAAGAACTCAAATTTGTTCCAAATTATGTCATTTGAATTCTCACCATGCATGTCAGTAAGTTCAATGTTGTTTGGTTGTCAAATATTTACAAAAGCTTGCTAATGTTGATATAGAGAAGACATATTTTGGAAGCTCTAAGTCTGGTCTTCGATAGAAAAAGAATTTCTGCTCTAAATTATCTTGAAGTTTAGTAAAATATATGCCAATATAGTTTAACATTATTTAGATTGCCAATATTGTACTATGGCTCACCCTCAGATC
>JAOTQJ010050326.1:0-14514 GCA_025642045.1 Solanum sejunctum
TAACATGGGTTAAGTTATAAGCATCACCCTAAGGTTGCTGACCTGACTTTGGTTTCATTTAACAAGCGCGTTTTATTATGTTATCTCAAGCGTCTTGTTGATTAGAACTTGCGGGCTGTTGTATGTAAGGCTATTAGCTCACGTCCTTCATGACTTATTAAGTGCTGTTATAAGACTATTTTATATCTATTTATATGCATAAATATTGCTAGAACAGTTTGGTTAAAGTTGGAATAGGTTTAGAGTTGTCAACATCGAAATGTAGCGAAGGGAGGTAACGTTATGCTGTCCATTTTTAGATTGTGTAGAATTGTTATGTCTTGTACTTTATGGGCTATTGTAAGGCTGTTATGGCATCAAATCAGTCTGGTCATCAAATTTATGCGTGAATATGTTTTGGAAAATACGATTAGAGACGTAGATGTTGGAAGAATACGCTAGGGTTTATAAATATCTGCTTGCTGTCCATGTGTTGTTTTGTTATGTGATTAGACTGCCAAGGTGTATTTATTGGCTATTAATGCTAGTTTTATCACCTTTTATGATGTAGATAAGTATTTGGAGGAAGGGAAGGTTATCTTGTGGTAGTAACGAGGTCATACAACGGTGTATGTAAGGTTACTTGATTTCGTATCAATTGGTATAAAACATAGATCTCTCCTTGGTACATAAAGGCATTTGTCAACTACAACACAACTATTAACCATGTCCCCACTCTTGAAACGTTCATATGATTCCATACAGTGTCACCTTCAAAACTGCATACATATTTGATACCAAGTTACCTGAGTTCTTGTTACGAAATAAAGTTCACGAGTTGTTTCATTTAAATTACATTTCATCATTTGTGTAATATACTCTTTTCATTCTCACGTTGTCTTGTATGATTATCCACATGTCACATGCTACGTATACAATCCTACAACTCCAATATTATGGCCACCAAAAGAATTATCTCAAAGGTAATTGAAAGGTAAAGTATATAGTTTTTGATAGGTGGTAGCCCGAGGTGTGGAGATAACATCTAGCCAGGGACGATCTTATCAACGGGGGTTAGCCCGACGGGTTGAGTATGAACTAGACAGGGACAAAGCCAATACAATTTCACCATTGATCAGTTAGTAATTTGTTTTACAGCTGTGCACAAATTTTACAGTAAAGGTTAAGTAGTATAAAGAACATAAAGTACATGATCCCACGGTACAACTAAAAGTGGTCCCTTATGCTGCACCAGGGTACAGTTTGTTTTAAATTGTTACTTCATATACAACATATCCTGCCTTACTTACTTAGTAGATTATCTCATACTGATGTCCTTTATGGGGGACCTGCATTTCATGTTGCAGGTACAAGTGCTAGTAGATCTCCCCAGTAGGAATACAGGACATTCAATGGCTGTTACTAAGCTCCAGGTTGCTTTGGGGCTTTATGTATATCTAGAGCTTACATCTCTATATTGTATAGCTAATTGAGGCAGGGCCTGTCCCAACTCTTATTAGATGTTTTTTTGTTACCTAGAGGCTTTGTAGACTATATAAAGTAAAGGGTGGTCATGTCTCGTACTTTAAATACTATGGCCCCAATGGCCTAGTCATATTCATTTCCTTTTGGCTTGTTATCACAGTTTATCTTCATAAGGGCATGTCAAATGCAGAAAACCCTTATAGTGTATAAAAAGCACATAGTTATAGGTTGTTTATCCTGAGCCTTATTGGCAACGGGTGCCAGTCCGCTCTAATGGGACTTTGGGGCGTGACAACAGAGATGGTGATTGGGGACAAAGAGATGGATATAAGAATGATGCTTATGTGCCACCGTATAATCATGATTTAGGGGTTGTTAGTTCAAGGATTGAGGAGATGTTTCATACATATTTGAAAAATACTAAAGCCCAGGATAAGACCTTGAAGGGGATGAAATCTGACATCTCAAGCATTAATCAAAATATTGAGTCTCATTTTGTGGCTATCAAGCACCTAGAGCAATATTTGGTTAGATGTTTACATAGCTAAAACAATCTTAGAAAGGTATAATTCCAAGTAAAACAATGCATAATTTGAAGAATGAGAAGTAGTGCATGGCAGTGAGGACACGAGGTGTCAAGTAGGCTATCGATTCATCAATGTGTGTAGATAATGATGAGGTTCTTAAGGAGATAGTACAGTGAAAAGATGCAGACACTGGGGATGCTAAAGCAAATGATGGGGTGAATGATAATGTAATGATGCTAACGAAATTGAAAGTCATACCTAGACCTCCACCTTTTTTCTCTCTAAGATTCAAGAAGAAGGAGGAGGAACCTAAGTTTGTACACTTCATCACCATTTTAAAGCAACTAACTATTAATATTATTCTCATCGACACATTGGATAAAATGCCTATGCATACCAAATTCATAAAACACCTAGTGGCAAAGAAGAGGACGGTGAGCCAAGAGCTCTGGCAAGAGCTTCAGCAGTGTAGTGCTATTGCGAAAAGATCCTTGGTACATATGAAAGATGATCAAGAGGATCACCATACCCTGCACCATCGGAGATGTGGACTTTATGATGCGTTATGTTACTTAGAAGCTAATATCAACTTAATGCCTCTGGTAGTGTTCAATAAATTAGGCTTGGGAAACCTACTCCAACAAGTATGCGGTTGTTGATGGCTTACAGGACCATGAAGAAGCTTGTAGGGATACTATACGACATTCTCCTCAAAGTGAAAAAGTTTATATTCCCTACAAAATTCATGATACTATATTGTAAGGTCAACTTCAAAGTCTCAATCATCTTGGGAAGTCCTTTCCTAGCCACTAGACAAGCAATAGTTGACACGAAATTAGGCTAACTCAAGTTTAGATTGAACGATGAAGAAGTCATCTTCAACATCTGTCAGCCCATGCAGAAAGTTGATGATCTAAAGATAGAAGTTTGGGAACCTATTGAAGTATGAGTAACCAAGCTCTCTAGGCATGCCACAACACTAAATCATGCATTACTTAGGAGGTAACCCTAGATATTTAGTGTAACTTTTATGTTTTGGTTTTGGTTTTAGCTTCTTGGACTTATAGGTAGTTTAATTTTCTTATAATTGATGTAATTTTTTGGAACACAAATAGGAAGATTATAGGATAATAATTTGTTTTCCTGAGAATACTTAGGAATAGGTTTATGGTAGCAAACCAAGGCAAAAAAGGGAGAAAAGTGGTTCTACATCTTGTTCCACGGGTCGTGATCTATACCAGCACCCATATACTAACTCATAGCATAATTTACAGTGACCAAACAATTATGAATTCTAGTCCATGAGTCAACGTTATGATCTGTAGATAAAACTATAAGCCATGAATTGATCTTGTAGACCTTAACTAAGATACTAAACTTGCTAATCGTTAGGGAACTTATGGGACATACTTCAATATACATCCCATGAGTGGATTCATAAATACAAGGTCTAATAATTAGGGTTCTAATCTGTGAAACAATACCTTAAGGGCTATAGAACCTCTTACGGCCCATAATCGATGTTTTATGGGATCGGAACCCAACTTAAACTTGACCTAGCCAAATGAATAAAAGATGGGAAAATCAATTACCCCTCATTTTTCCTATAATTTGCAAAATACCCAAGAATGATGTTTGTGTGTATGTTTTACTTATGAATAATAGCATTACAATTTCATGTTTGCATTACATCTCACATACTTAGTACATTTAAAAAGTACTAATGCATATTTTACTTTTATGATTAACCATGTAGGGATAGGTGCTCCTCCACCAGCTTGTGGTTGCTTTTTCAGGGATTCAAGACTAGTACTTTTATGGTGAGCCATTAGTTTGGGTCTCTTCCATCTCATTCTTGTTATGTCTTTCAGACACTATGTATATGTCTGTGTTTTGAGGCTTTTTACATTCTATGTTGTTTACATTTGGAGCCTTTTCTATTTGATGGAAATGAATTATTATCAATTATGTCCATCTATGGTTTAGTCGATATGCTTTCTGGACAAACGTTGATATTTCCTTTTTAATGTTGCTCCATTGTCATAATATGGCCCCATATTCCATCACTATTTTACTTCCACAAATACTTATGTTTATGCCCATGAATGCTTTAGATATTAAAGATGACTTGGCTGATGTGCCTTCAGGTACTCATTTACCGTGTGACTACTAGACCCTAGGTTGGGTCATTACAAACTTGGTTTCAGAGCATAACATTTTGAAATGTTCCTTGGATATCTATGCATACCACATCGACTAGAGTCAAATTCAAGATAGTGAAGTGCATCACTATCTTGAGTGAGAGGCTATAAGATGGTTTAGGAAAGTCTTCCATTCGTGTTTTTTCATGTCGTGCCTTTAAAGTCGACTAAGGTTTTTCTATAACTAATTATGACCTCCTTGATTGTTTCTAGATCATGCCACCGAGAAGAGATCCATAACAAAGTTGAATTCCTGAGCAATAATCCTCTCAGCCTCAACGAAATGATGGGGTGTCTCATGTAGCGTTCCAAGCTACCTTCACTATGTTAGACCAAGCATTATCCAATAAAGCTAAATGGGAGATCACCATTCCTCCCCAAGTTCCAACTCTGGCCACTCGTGCAAAATACTTTATGAGTATGAGCTCTTCGGAGTTCCATGATTACAAGATAGAGGAAGAACCCATTAGTTTTCTTGTTGAGGCCTACCAGATAGTAGAGTCATGGGTGTTCCATTTGAGGAAAAATTTGAGTTAGTGGCCTACCAACTTAAGGAGGAAAACGAAATAAGGTATGAGTAATGGGTGGATAAGAGGGGGCCAAGGAGGAGGTCCAACTGGATGGAAAGAGTTCAAGTGTGCCTTCTTGGATAAGTTCTTTCTAATAGAGTTGAAGGACGACAAGGTTTAAGAATACATCAACCTCAAACAATGATCCTTTAGTGTAAGGTATTATGCCCTTTAATTTACTACGCTCTCCAAGTATGTTAACTTCATGGCTGTAGATCCGAGGGCCCGCATGAGCAAAATCTCCAATGTATCCGACTTGGTGTCCAAAGAATGCAAGATAGTAATACTAGTAACGGAGATGGATATCTCACGATTGATGACCTATGCAAAATAAATAGAAGAGACGAACTTAAGCAAAAGGGAAAGGGAGTCCAAGAGTGCTCGGGTCAATAATAGGAGATATTTCGACCAAAGAAGTAGAGTTTACAAGTTCTAAGGTAGATAAAAAACAAGGTGCAAAAGGGTCTATCGACACTCCTTCTCCTCGGACCACTAAAGACAAGAGGGTAGCTTCTAAGCCTCAAACCTTGAATTGCCCTAAGTCTAGAAGGCTCAACTAGGAAGAGTGCTTGACTGGATCAAATGGCTGCTTTAAGTGTGGGAAGCCTAGACATCATGCTAACAATTGTAGAAGTGATGGTGAAAGGCCCCAAGGCCAAGGCGGGAAAGATTAAGGTACCCAAAGGACCAACCATTTTTATGCTCTCCATGGTTGTCAAGAGGTTGAAGAGGCTCTAGATAATGTCACCAATATGTAGAGAGTTTTCAATTTTAATGCACATGTATTACTAGCCCTGGGAGCTAATTTGTCATTTGTGGCCACTATTTCTTATTATTAAATTTCATGCATGTCCTAAAGTCCTTCGTGAGCCCTATAAATTAAGCAACCTCGTAGGAGAGTTCATTGTTGCTCAAAGAGTCTTTTGAAATTATCATATCTTTATTTTGCATACAGTGGTCTCTTGTGATCTAGTTGAGCTTTCCATGGTTGATTTTGAAGTGACACTTAGGATAGATTGATTACATGCCTCTTATGCTTCCATCTATTATAGAACCCGTAGAGTCAAGTTTCAATTCCCAAATGAGCCTATTGTTGAGTGGGAGGGTAGTATCTATTCATGTAGAGGTCAGTTTATTTCTTTCTGAAAATCCTAGAAAATAATCTCTGAAGGATGCATCTATCATCTAATATGAGTTAAAGATGTCACTTATTGTGAATGAGTTTCTCAATGACCTTACGGATGAGTTATCACTGTTTCTTCTAGAAGGGAAATAGATTTTGGGCATAGATCTCCTACCTGACTCTCGACCGATCTCAATTCCTCCATATAGAATGGAGCAATTGACGGATGGATTCATTAGAGAAGGGATTTATTATGCCTAATAAGTCTCCACGAGGTGCTCCAGCGTAGTCTGTAATAAAGAATACAGGTCACTCCATATGTGCAAAGACTACTAGCAACATAACAAGGTCGATATCAAGAATAAATACCCACTTTTAACGATAGATGACTTATTTGATCAATTGCAAATGGTTACACACTTCTCCAAAATTGACTTGAGATTCGATTATCAACAATTGAGGGTAACAGAAGTGACATTCCTAGGATGGCATTTTGGAAAAGTTATGAATTTGAATGTCCGAAATTGGGGATTTTCGGTCTATGATTTTCAAATTTTTTTAATGTTAATTGTTCAATCAATTTGAGCTCGATTGTAGTGGGATTTTCACCCACAGACTCTAATTTACATAGAACTTAATTTCAAAGTTAATTTTCAGATTCAGGAACTTTGTATTTCAACCCTTAATTTGACCATTTTGCCCATAATCCTTATTTATGCCAATATGGGTATCAAAATGTTCCTCCTGATATGTAGTATTTATTGTTAATAGTGGCGGAACAATATGAGGATTATATTGTGGATTGAGTTGATTGAAAGCTTGTACGACTTTAATTTTCCCATTGAGGTAGGTTCGACTAACCTTTTGGGCCTGGATTTGAGTTATTGATCATGTCTATGTGGTAATTGTGAGAAATGGATGTATTTTTGTGTAATTGGATGGACATGAGGGGATAATGATGGAAATGTGATTTTGGCAAGCTGACTTATGATGTAAACATTGATCCTATTGATAAACTAAGATGAAATCTTGTGAATTATGATGATTTTGGATAAAAATGTGATAATATGAGACTTCTGAATCATTTAGGTGATTACGTAGTAATTGATGGTTGTTGGGATACCTATGAAATGTATATGTCAAAATTGGGACGAGTAAGGTCCGCTATGATTGATATTCTTGTATAATTGTGATGAGTAAGGTTCAGTATTACTGATATTCTTGCATAATGGGGATGAATAAGGTTTGGTGTTATTGATATTCTTGAATAAGAATATAATTATGATTATCTGAGGTAAGATGATAGTTTAGGAATTAGCTGAGACTCTTGATATAATTCTTTCTGTGTGTATTATTATACGAGATTCATGTGTCGGTACTCCTATTTTGAGTCCATTCTATATTTACATGTATTTCTGGAGTGTATCATTAATTTGAATCTGTTGTATGTTGCTTATGACATTCCTTGACCCGGGGAAGGGGCAAGGTTATTATTCTCCACATTGGTGACACCCACTTGACCAGCAATAAGGCAAGGTTAGGGTTCATATCTTATATTACCTTGACCATGGGCAAGTGGCAAAGACATTGTACTGTTATACTATTTGACCATGGTCAAATGGCAAGGTTGAGGCACTTTGATATTACCTTGACTATGGGCAGGTGGCAAGGCTATGAAACATTTGGCATATAGATTGATAAGTTATGCATCGCATTCACATTATTTGATATATGGTACCATGGGTGATTGAGGATACCTTAGCTTATTATCATATATATATTTGACTGTGCACTAACCTTTTGTGATACCAGGTTTGGATTCATTGTTATTGCATGCTTGTTTTAATTTCTCTTATCCAGTTGATTAAACCTACTAGGTACATTTCGATGTACTCACCCCTACTTTGTTCCTCACTATAGATTGAGAATAGGGACCTACACAGGATAGTTGATCACTCTGGTTGAGCTATTCGGCTTCCATCCTGATCTTACTAGTGATACTCAAACTTCAAGTCACCATGGATCTTTGGTATTCTTTTTATTGCTTTCTTTCAGACTTGTACCAAATATTATGAAATAGCTTTTTATTTTACTTGAGACAGTTGTGTATATTTATGCTATCATATACCTTAGATGCTCTTGCACTCGTGACTCAAAGATATGGGAGATTTCTTATGTTATATGAGTTGTTTCTGCTTTATTTTATTCTTTTTTAGTTACGATCTTATTTTGGGTCATGACAATGTCATTAACTCTTACGGGCATAAGGAGTTTCTTAGGCCTAGAAGGGTATTATAGAAAGTTTTTGCAAGATTTCTCTTCTATTTCATCCCCACTAACCAAGTTGACTTAAAATAAGGCAAAGTTTGTGTGGATGGATGAGTGTGAGAAAAGCTTCCAAACTTTGAAAGATTGACTAACTTCAGCTCCAATCTTGACATTGCCAGAAGAAAATGATAGGTTCATTGTTTAATGTGATACATCAAGGATTGGGTAGGGGTGTGGAAAAATGCAACATGATAAGGTTATTGCTTATTCTTCGAGACAATTGAAGGTGCATGACAAAAATTGCCCGACTCATGATCCTGAGCTTGCAGTGGTAGTGTTTCCCTTGAAGATTTGGTGACATTTACTTGTATAAGGTTCATGTGGTTGTCTTCACTGACTAAAAGAGCCTCCGACATGTATTCACCCAAAAGGATCTCAACTTGAGGCAATGAAGGTTGTTAGAACTACTCAAAGATTATGAAATGAGTGTGAAGTTTCACTTGAGAAAGTCTAATATTGGTAACTAATACCCTTAGTAGAGTTATCATGGGTAATGCGTCTCACATCAAATATGATAGAAAAAGGGAGTTGGCCAAAGAGATCCATAGGTTGGTTATATTGGGAGTAAAGCTAAATAATTTCAGAAGTAGTGGTGCAATGGTGCTTCATAAGTCCGCATCTTTCTTGATTGAGAATATTAAGTCTACGAAAGATCTTGATCCCACCATAGTTGAATTAAAGCCTTGTTGAAAGAAGGAAAGATAGAATTTTTTCTCACAGGGCGAAGATGGTGTACTCCAATAACAATGAAGCTTATTTGCACCCAATGATAGTGAGTTTAAAATTTTGATAACGCAAGAGGCTCATAACTTCTCCTATTCTAATCACCCAAGTGCGACAAAGATGTATAAAGACTTGAAGGAAATATATTGGTTGAATGGAATGACGAAGGACATTGCCTAATATGTGGTCGAGTGTCCCAATTGCCAACAATTCAAAGTTGAACACCAAAGGCCAGATGGCCTATCCAAAGATATTGATATTACTACTTGGAAGAGGGAAGAAGTCAATATGGACTTTGTAGTGTGTTTCCAGAAGGCCAAAAAACATTTTGACTTCACATGGGTGACATGGATTGCATGACAAAGGTGGCTCACGTTTTACCGGTCAAAACTACATTTAGTGTCAAAGACTATGCTCATTTGTATATCTGAGAATTGGTGAGGTTGATGTGATTCCATCATCTATCATATTGGATAGTAGTATCTAATTTACCTCTAATTTTTGCAAATATTTCCAAAGGGTACTTGGTACTAAGGTGAAGTTGAGTTTCGCCTTGCATCCTTAAACTGACAGACAAGCCAAGAAGACTATTCGCACTTTAAAGGTGATATTGAGAGCTTGCATGTTGGAATTCAAAGGGAGTTGGGATGAGAATTTGCCTCTTATTATGTTTGCCTAAAATAACAGTTTTCGTGAAAGCATTGGGATACCACCATTCGAGGCATTTTGTGGTAAAATGTGTAGATCACCAATTGGGTGGTTTGAAGTTGGTAAGGTGGCGTTGCTAGGACCAGACCTAGTTATTAATGTTATGGAGAAAATTAAAATCTGATGTGAAAAGTTGCAAATGGACCAAATCTAGTAAAATTCCAACTCTGATGTGAGGGCGAGGGATCTTGAGTTTCAAATTAGTGATTGTGTCTATTTAAAAGTGTCTACTATGAAAGGTATGATCTAGTTTGGTAAGAAGGGGAAATTGAGCCCAAGTTATATAGGGTCTTACAAAGTGGTAAGAAGAGTGCAAAAAGTAACATATCAGTTTCACCTACTTAATGAAATGTATTTAATCCACCAGTTTTTCATATGCCAATATCGAGGAAATTCATAGGTGATCCAAACTTTATAGTTCCCTTAATAGATGTGATCATTGAAGAAAACTTTAATTTTGAAGACTTATCAGTTGAGATTCTAGATCGCCAAGTGAAAAGCTGAGAAATAAGGAAGTTGCATCCGTTAAAGTGCTTTGGAGGAATCATCAAGTTAAGGTTGCCACATGGGAAGCGAATATAATGAAGCATTACCCGTATCTATTCCTCTCTACTCAATCCTATGATATTAAGATATTCTTCCCTAAAACGTCAAATTTCTTGCATTTTAGTTTTATGTGATGCATATAATAATTTTTATGTGTAGGTACTTTTAAGACATGTTTGGAATGTAGATAATGGAAATTTTCATGAAATGATGTTTAACTTGCATTTTTTGCATACATACTGGGTTGTTAGCTGATGATTAACTCCTTAGAGCCTACCTTTAAGTACATCCGGGGATGAATGTTCGGAAGAGGAAGACATTAAAACGACCCTTAGTTTAGGAGTTTACAAGTGCAGAAAACGTTGGTCAGAAAATGACCAAGGTCAATTTATGAATCTAATTTATGGAAAGTAGATACGATGACGACCCATAGGTCAATCCCTTAAACAAAAACTTTAGGAAGTGGAAAACGTTTTTAAGTGTAGGGTAATCGACAAAGTTAATAACGGTCGATAGGATGTTTGATGACTTAGAGATAGGGTCGTAACTAAGTTTAGTAGAAATGAAGGAAATTTGGAGTTTCAGGAAGGTGGCCTACGATTAACAGCATGATCCATAGACCATTTCATGGCCCAGAGAGACTCTTCGTAGATGAGGTCATGGAAAGTGAGAAAATTAACTAAATGTGGAAGGACACTACGAGGCCAACCTCGAGTCGTAAGTCAAAGAATGGTCCATGACAAAAGGGTTTTGTGATTTGGTTCAACAAAATAGTTTCTAAAGATTAGAAAAGGATAACAAGACAAACAGGACTACGGTCTATGGTCCAAACCATGGCCCATAATCGGGCTTTCTTAGATCTTTTCTGGCAGTCTTAATGAAGGGTAGTTTTGTCATTTTTGCCAATCTATGTCATAAACTAGGTCATTTTGGTGAACTTTATAACATTAAATCATATCCTTAACCCTAACAATCTTCCACTCCTTTCATTGTTCTACTCTAAAAAATTTCTAAGGCATTCATCCTCTCTTCAAGAATAAGCTAAGGTGGCTAGGGTTCATCGCGATTCTTTGCTCAATAGCAAATTCCTTCTTCCTAAAGCTTACCAAGGTCTGTGAGTTTGATTTATGGGTCTTCTTTCACTTACAATGTCCTTCATAATGTCTTTTACCTTTTCTTTATGTTCCTTCAAGTTCTCATGCATGCTAATGAGGATTTCATGATATTTTATGTTATTAAATGATCTTAATGATATCCTATTATATTTTACTAAGTATTTACATGTTTACAAGTTAATGATGACGACCTCAATGATGTGGGTTTAGGTATTGAAGTGTGGGCTCATTTATCATGTTCAAATGAGCATGTTATTCCATCATTATGCATGATTTCATGATTTATGAATGTCTTAACTTAAGAAGTTATCCCATTATGTTTTAAGTTAAGTTTTTCATGATATATGATGATGATTAGGGGATCATATAAAGTTTTTAAATTATGATTTGTCAAAGATATATATACATGTTGACAAGAGCGCTAAATATATTTAAGAAGGTCCCCAAGATGAAAGGACAATACTCACTTGGTGGTTCCTTAAGTTTGAGCTACTTCTAAGATTTACTACTTATGATTTTAAAGTGCCATGAATTATGAAGTATATCTCTTAAAGTTTCCATAGGATGACTTAGCACCGAGAGGACCTTGAGATTAAGGCTCATCCTCTTAGTTAAGGCACGACCCGTTAAAGTTGAATCTCATTGTCCCATTAACTATGTGCCACCATAGGAGCCCTTGTAGGCTAGTCTAGTGGATCTACATAGGCCATTGATGTTATATAAAGATGTATGAAAAGTGACAAGTTCCACCCGAAAAGTGGTCTCCCTATGCCAATGCAGGGGGTTATGTTGGATTTATGTAGTAGCTCACATGGTTTTATGTATCAGTTAAGGTCTACTGCACAAGTTTATGACTCTTATCATATGGTTCCATCACATATGATCTTTCATGCGTTGATTACCATTCATATTGAATGATATTTCTTATGCATGCTTAAGCTCATATTTATGTACTTTTACCATCTTATATATATATTTTACTTATGAATGATGGTATTACAATTTCATGCATCTCACATATTTAATATATTCCAAAAGTACTAATACATATTTTTCCTACATAATTTAACCATGTTGGGATAGGTTCTCCTCCATCAATTCGTGGCTAGTTTTCATGCGTTCGAGACTAGTACTTTTGTCATAAGTCCTTAGTTTGGGTTTGTATCATTTTCACTTTTGCTATGTATTTCAAATAGTATATATATGGTGGAATTTTAAGGCTTTTATAGTCTATATTTGCAGTCTTTTTTGTTTGATGGAAACCAATTGTTACTGATTCCGTCCATCAATTGTTTAGTCAGTATGCTTTATGGACAAACGTTGATGTTTCCTTTTTCATGTTTGCTTCATAGTCATAATATGGCCCCATAGTCCCTTCCTAATTTTAATTCTACAAATGCTTAAGTTTATGCCTATTAATGCTTGAGATATTAAAGATAGCTTGGGTGAAGTGCCTTCGAATATCCCATTTGTTGTGTGACGACTAAGCCCTAGGTTGGGTCGTTACACTTATGTTTCATTATGTGCTATTATTAGGAATCAACATTGTTTGTATTTATTTATAACAACTTGTTAGCTTTGTTGATTTGAGGAATCTTTGAAAAATCTTTCTACTGGTTGTTAAAGTGAAATGTGTGGAACCTTGGGAGTTGATTCATGTTGGCGCTTAATCATTGAGTGAGTTTGTATTGTGTCCTAGTGTGCTCAAATTTCAGTTGTATGTTAAGTTTGTACTCAAATTACAGCCATATGTCAAGTTTATTAAGATTATGAACTTCATTTCTGGAGTAATTCATTGAAACACCCCTCATGTGCTTTGAAATATCCCATAATCATATTTTTCAAATATCTCAAAAATCGTGCATGATTTCCAAAATTTGACTTTATATTCTTGATCAAGAGGCAAAATTGTGTGGGAAATGGGCAACCCCCAGATTTTTAGAAGACCTGCTGTGAAAAATAATTTTTTCAATGGGAATTCTAGATAGTCTGTGTGCCCAGGACGTGATGCATCTGGGGCGTGTAGTAGTGTAAATTTGTTAGGCACACCTAGTTCGTATCCTGCCTGAGGCTCCAACCAATGCATTTTTTCCCTATTTTTCCTATTTCAACCCATTTAAATGTGAAATCATCCATACTTAGTCATTTTTCAACTCTAGAACTTTCAAAACCCTCTTTAAATGTCTCCAAAAACCTCATCCAATCACCCATTCAAATTCAAGGATTTCAAGCACAAATTTTGGAACTTAAGGACCCATCACAAGCTATTCAAAAAAATTCAATCTATGGGTCCTTTCACCCATGGATCCCAATCTTCTCGTTCTCTGAAAATTGTATGAATTCAAATTGTACTACTTATGAGTATCTCTTATTATAAATTATGAATGTAAATTATTTTGGATTTTATCAAGTATTGATTGATTATGTATGGATATTATTTTTATCCATCCATGAGTTGATTTATATCTATTGAAGTAATGAATGATGTGAACTATGAAAACTATGAACTTTAGGAATTTTGAGGTGAATTTTAAGATACCCAAAATGAAGGTTTTCTGTAACACCCCACACCTGACAATACTAGTACAATTCAAAGGAAGCATGACATGATTTGGTCGAATTAGCGCTAATTTTCAAAAGAGCTTGAATCTTGTGTTAATGGGCTATATGTGCATCGAACGCTTAAGTGGGTCAAGTGTATACAAGTTTTCTCTCGAGTTGAGTAGATTACGGCCTTAAATGAAGTAAGAGAATTGAGGTGCTTGTAGGACTTAGTAAGCTAACAAGTCAGTCACCTACTTGCGTAGCTTAAAACTGTTAGCTAAATGGACATGAGGCTCGACGTTGAAATTGTCCAAGTTCGATTATGAATAAAGTCCGTATTAAGGGTGTAAATTTGGACCATGCTTTAGTATCATAAATGGTCTACATTCTCAGCCCAATAAGTATAATAAAAAGTCCCAAAGAACTCACAATACACTTAGCTAGTTGGGCCCAAAACTAAGTGAGTGAAAATTGGAAAATAGGCAGCCCAAGTCCATTAAGTTGGTGCTCCAAAACACCCAAATAAAAGGAGAAAGGATCTGCATCACCTAATTAGTGAAATAAGGTTGAGAATTCCTTAGTTTCGTCAGCCAAATTACACTATAAAAAGGGGTCAAAGCAGCTCCCAAAGGTCATTTCTCAACTTGACCTCACAAAAATCAGATT
>JAOTQJ010050375.1:0-14512 GCA_025642045.1 Solanum sejunctum
TTAGGTATATATTTCTCCTTTACCCTCACTTGGTGATAACCTGATCTCAAATTAATTTTTAAAAAGCATTTGGCACCCTGTAACTAATCAAATAAATTTTCAAACCTGCGGAGGGGGTATTTATTCTTAATTGTCACCCTATTCAATTATCGATAGTCGATACACATTCTCCAAGTGTCATCATTTTTGCGTACAAATAACACTGGTGCACCCAAAGGGGACACACTAGGCCTTATAAAACCTTTCTCCAATAAGTCTTTTAACTACTTTTTAAATTCATGCAATTCTGCCAGGGCCATTCTATATGGAGGGATGCAAATATTTTGAGTGCCTGGAAGTAAGTCAATACCAAATTCTGGAGGCAAGCCTGGGAGTTCTTCATGGAACACATCAACAAATTCATTCACCACTAAAACTGATTGAAGAGTTGGCAATTCTGACTCCATATCCCTTGCTCTAACTAAATTCAGGCAATTCTGCCAGGGCCATTCTATATGGAGGGATGGAAATATTGAGTGCCTAGAAGTAAGTCAATACTAAATTCTGGAGGCAAGCCTGGGAGTTCTTCAGGGAACACATCAACAAATTCATTCACCACTGAAACTGATTGAAGAGTTGGCAAGTCTACCTCCATATCCCTTGCTCTAACTAAATGACACATATATCCCTTAGATATTATCTTACTGGCCTTAAAATAAGAGATAAACTTCCCCTTTGGTGCCCCAACATTACCTTTCCATTCAAGAACTGCCTCATTTGGAAAGTGGAAGTACATTATCTTGGTTCGGCAATCCACGGTGGTATAGCAAGAACCTAACCAATCCATACCCATTATAATATCAAATTCCACCATTTCTAGCTCAATTAGGTCAACCAATGTGTCTCGGTCACAAACAGTTACTACACAGTCATAGTAAAGCCTTCTAGCCATAATAGATTTAGCGATTGGTGTAGACACTTCAAATGGTTTGTTCAATAGTTTGGGTGTTCTCTTAAGCTTCACAACAACTAGTGGAGTGATGTATGATAGTCTAGAACCTGGGTCAATTAATGCATATACATTATGTGAAAAGATGGACAATGTAGCTGTGACCACATCGAGTGAAGCTTCCAAATTTTATCTATTTTCCAAAGCATAAATGCGATGTTAGACTCTACTAGAGCTAGCTGCCCCTCTACCACCTCTACCACAACCCATAGGTTCTTATTGACCCCTACCTAATGGAGGAATTCACGATGATGATGCAACAACTAAACCAGTAGATTATGCTATATCACTCATGCGCCTCTTCATGCAATCTCTTACCATGTGCCCTAGCGTACCACACCAATAACAAACATTTGTCCTAACTTAACATATACCCGGATGACTCTGTCCACAATGTTTACAAGGCTGCCGAGGATTTATTGGTTGGCTTGTCTAATATGCTGTTGTCCGTATACCTTGTCCCTCACCTCGTTAACCATACTGGTTACTTTTAGACCCTTGAAGTTGTGGTGGAGCAATGGCTGCAGAGTAGGAGGATGATGGCCTAGACAGTCTATTAGAAAACCGAGGCCTAAGATTACATTGGGATGGTACAAAATATAATATAGACCTAGCCCTCTTGGATTGTGCCCTTTCTAACTCTTGTATTCTTCTCCTTTGCCTCTAATCCTCCAATTTTTGTGCAAAAGCCTGCATTCTCACTATATCCATGTCTTTGTTCAAGGAAATAATGGTATAGTCTCTAACAAGATACGTGTCCAATCTATCCACATATCGATGAACTCTATCTGCCATAGTAGCAACTACATTAAGAGCATACCTAGCCAGGGAATTAAATTGAAGGCTATACTCCCTCTCGCTCATATTCCCTTGGTTGAGGTTCAAAAACTAATCTACATTGGCCACTTGGATCTCTAATGGAAAATAATGGTCAAGAAATGCCTCTTTGAACTCTGTCCAGGTAGTTGGAGGTGTATATATACCCTTAGATTGCTTCCAAGCTTTATACCATAATATAGCCATACCCTTCAGCCTATATGTCGCAAACTCGATTGGTTTTGTACCACTCACGTGTATAACATTTAAAGTGGGCTAAATCTGATCAATAAAGTCTTGGGGATCTTCATTAGGATCTGACCCAGTAAAGGATGGAGGGTCCAAATTTAGAAAATCACGTATCCTTGTGCCAGCTGTCCTATTTGTACCACCTATATCCATAACTGGACCTTCTTGCCTTTGACCTTGGCCAACAACTATATGAGTCAATAGTTAGACTGCATTTCTCAGATCCTGCACAATAGCATCAATAGGTGGTTCTGGGGGAATTTTACTATTTAAGAGTTCATCAAGAACTAGAGGAGTTGGATATGTCTGCGATAAAGACTGCTCTTGAACCTCATTTCATTGTCTCACCTGACTGGGTATACCAACCACCACTTTTATTCCATTCCCTTTACCTTTGTTTTGCCTGGTTTCTGGCATACTTGTTGTACAAAATAATTTAGGAATTAGACATAATGCACCTATTACACTTGGCTTTATTGCACGAGCTAAAGAATGAAAATAAAGTAACAACTCCTAAATGCTGCATAGCCTCCTGCTTATAAATGTCGTGCACAACACATCGATAAACAAGACACTATATAGACACAGCTTTGTAGACTCCCTAGGATGACCCGCTCTGATACTGCTTCTGTCACACCCAAAGCCCTATTAAGGCTAACTAGCACTCATTGCCGATAAGGACTGGGAGAACCAAACTATATCTATGTGCTCTCTAGGCATATTATAAGGGATTTCTACGTTTGACATGCCTTTAAGAAATTAAACAGTGACAACAAGCCAAAAGGATATGCATATGGCTAGGCCATTGGGGCCACAATGTTTAAAGTATGACCACACTTTAATATACATAGTCTACAAAGCCTCTAGATAAAGAAAAGTATCTAATAAGGGTCGGGACAGGCCCCGCCTATACAAACTGTACAATACAAAAATATAAGCTTTAGACACATAGCTCTGAAGCAACCTGGAGCTTGGTAACAGTAGTTGGATATCCTGTACTCCTACTGGAAGATCTAATAGCACCTATACCTGCAGCATGAAATACAGGTCCACCGTGAGGGACGTTAGTATGGGATAATTTACTGAATATGTAAGGCAGGACATACTGTACATGAAGTAACAGCTCAAATGAAACCATGCACTGGTGTAAGATTAGAGACCACCTTTATTTGTACTTTGGGATCATGTACTTTATGTTCTTTATATTACGTTACCTTTACTATATAATCTATTCATAATATATAACAAATAACCAACTGATCAGTGATAAACTGTATTTGGATCATCCCTGGCTAGGCTTTTCCTTAACCTCTCGTGCTACCACTCGTGATAGGATCATCCCTGGGTAGGTAATTCTTCAACCCCTCGGGCTACCACCCACCAATAAACAATATACTTTACCTTTTAATTATCTTTGAGATGGTTCTTTTGGTGGACACAATATTGGAGCTGTAGGACTATATATGTAGCATATGACATGTAGATAATCATACAAGACAATATGACAATGAAAAGAGTACGTTACACAAATAACAAAATGTGTACGAACTGGAACAACTTGTGAACTTTATTTAGTAACAAGAACCCATGTAACTTGGTATCCAAGCATGTATATAGATATGAAGATGACTGTGTATGAAATCATATGAACATGCCAAAGAGTGGAGACATAGTTAATAGTTGTGTCGGAGTTGGTAAGCGCCTTTATGTGCCAAGGAAGGATCTATGTTTTATGCCAAACAATACGAAATCAAGTAGCCTTACATACCTCATTGTATGACCTTGTTACTACCTTGAGATAACCTTTTCTTCCTCCAAATATTTATCTATGACATAGCAGGTTATAAATCTAGCATTAATAGCAAATAGATACATCTTAGCAGCCCAATCACATAAAAAACAACAACACATGGGCAGCAAGCGGGTATTTATAAACCTGAGCATATTCTTTCAACCTTTCTGCCACTAATCATATTTTATAACACATATTCACATGTACACAACATATGCAGCCTGTCTTGGTGCCATAACAGTCTTACAGTGACCCACAAAACACAACACATAACAATTTTACACAACCTACAAATGGACAACATAATGTTACCTCCCTTCGCTACATTTTGACGTCGACAATTCTAAACCTGTTCTAACTCTAACCAAACTATTCCAACAACATCTATACATAAAAACAACATTGAGTCAGTCTCAGAACAGTAATAAATCATTCATTAAGGACTTGAGGCAATAGCCTTCCATCCAACAGTCCACAAGTTCATACTCAGAACACAATTGCGATATCATATAAGGACTCACTTTTGTGGATTGTAAAAGTGGTGAAGCAGCCTGGTTACATTACTATAAAACTAATCTTCGTTAACTACACAAGTATTACATCATAATATAACCAACCAAGAAGAGAAAAGCCTCTTATTAACAAGAAAGGTGTAAAAAAATCCTTAGAATACATGTTCTCCAGAATTTCTACACAACATAGTAGCATATACTTCTTGTTTTTCATGAAGAAAACATATAAAATATACAACTATGATTTCTTAGATTTGCCTTCAAGGTTCAGGTCTCCTTCAAGAACCCTAAAAGAGTCATTTGGCTGCTTTACAAAGTTAAGAAAAGTTGAGAGAAATCTTTGGGGAGCAATCTGATTTTTTTGTTGGCCAAGTGAAAGAATGACTTCTGGGAGCTGTTTTAACCCTCTTTAAAGTGGGATTTTGGCCGAATTACTACGGAATTCTAAGCCTTACTTCACCAAGCTGGTAATGCAGCTCCTTGGCCTTTTCACTTGGGCCTTATGGTGCTCCAAATTGGTTGGGCCTTTGCTGCCCATTTTTTTCAGCTTCCTTTTTAATTAGTTTAGGCCTAAAGTATCCAAGAAATTGTGATTTCTCTAGGCCCTTTGAATGTCCTTCTTAGGATAAAAATAAAATCCATTTATGATTCTAAAATATGGGCTAAAGTTACACCCTAAACACGAACTTATTCATAATTGGACTTAGACAAATTCAGCATTGGGCCTCGTCTCTGTTTAGTTAGCAATTTAAGCTAAGAAAGTAGGTGACTCACCATCTAGCTTACTAAGTCCTACAAGTACCTTAATTCTTTTACTTCATTTATGGTCATGATCTTGTCAATTTGATACAAAATATGTCTACACTCGACCCTCTTAAGCGTGAGACGCACATATCCCCCTATAATATAAGATTTGAGAACTTTTAAAAATGGGTGCTAATTTGACTAAACCATATCATGTTTCATTTGCATTGTACTAGTATTATAAGGTGTTCGGTGTCATAATTGATAGACATGGTATGCCACTATTTCTTCTCTATTCATTTTTGTTGCTGGTAGGGCTTTTTGTGTTCCCAAGTTGTTGTGTGGACCATTGATGTCTATCCTTTTGTTGAGTATATGGTTGCTAGGAGGTTCATAGGTGTTGATCCAAGTTTGTATTGCATTAGGTCTTACTTTGTTGCATGTTAGAGTTGGTATGGTGGATTTTGATGTCATTATGGGGATGGAATAGTTGCATGCATGTTGTGTCTTCATGGATGGTAGGACCCATAGAGTTAGATCCTGACTCCCTATTGCATAATTATTTTTTAGGAGGTGGTCAAGTGGTAGAAAGGGAGGTAGGTTCATTTCATGTCTTAACGTACAATTGTTCTCTAAGGTGTTGTATTTATCACCTTGTGAGAATTAGAGGTATTGGGCCTAAGTTTTTTTTGTTTATAGAATTTTTATTGGTGGTAGATAAGGCCTTGAATGTTCTTTTCGATATTTTGAAAAAGTGGGTAGTATCTTTTGGCTTGGCTAGTACACCGGTTATGCCCATAAGTCTCATGATTGAGATCTTTTGTCCCTACTCTTATAGGCTTATGGTGGTTTTGGTGATGATATGATGGTTCATTTTCCTAATGACGTAGTGTATATGAGTCATTTAAAGGTAGTACTATAAAATTTAAGCAAGAAAGTTGGATGCTAAATAGGAGAAGTGGGTGTTTGGTTGTAAGAGGTTGCCTTTCTAAGCCGTGTGGTGCTGGGTGATGGTATTAAAGTAGGCCCTAGTAAAATAAAGGAGATTAGAGATTGACATAGATCTTTGAACCCATTGGATATTAGGAGCTTCTTGGGCTTAGCATGTTAATACTAGAGGTTGTGAGTAGGTCATCTTCTATTACTTATCGTATGACTTAGTTGACCCTAAGTAAGGCCAATGTTGTGATCAACGTTTTGAGTTTGGTGATTTGATAGCTCTGGGAGTTGCTATCTCTTGTGTGATTCGTTTGATAGTAGCTAGAAGAGAACTATGAGGGTTGTCCTATGTTATCATTGCGTAGAGTCTTGTCTTCTGATCTTGATTGGACTTAGTTTGAGGCGTTGGAGGTTATGAGGTAGTCTGGTCTACTTGCATAGCATGCTTCCAATGAGTGTAGAACCCATAAGATTGTAATATGATGATTGGGAATGGTCGATCTATTTGGTCAACTACAATGGGTTATTCACTTCTCTACAAATGATCTTTCTTACTTTTTTGTCTCCAAATGAGGATGAGGGTATGTTATATCCCTTAGTGTCTTTTTAGACTAGGAGTGAGCATTATTATTATTGATGGAGTTGTTTGGTTGACTTATGCACCAGTGGCATTTCTAGGTTTCTTAAATAGTGTCACAAAGCCCTACCTTGATAGGTTTTTGGTGGTCTCTAGTGATGAGGTATTGATTTGTTTTGAGCTTGTGAATCATTTTGGGGTAGTGTTGCATGTCTTAGAGGATGAGAGGTTGTTTGCCAAATATGATAGATGTGCATTATGGATAACAAAAAGGTGGTTAGTACTCCTTAAGGATTATGATGTGAGTGTGCATTATTTGCCCATTGAGGCTAATGTTGTGGTTGATACTCTAAGTGGAGTGCCTATGGGTACCCTAACATATATGGATAATGGTGGCAAAGGGGAGACTAGTGGAGTGCATCAGTTGATTAGATTGGAAGTTAGGCTGAGGGAAGTTGAGGATGGTAGTATAGTGTTCTTGGTGGTTCCAAGTGTTCTTTGGTCGAGGAGGTCTAGTTTATGCAAGGCCTTTATTCTGCCTTATTAGAGTTGGAAGTTTTGGGTGGAAAGATGGTAGAGTGGAGGTTGTCTCCCAAGGGGATGATCGTAGTTCATGGCAACAAGTGGAATAGGTGTGGTTAAGGTTGACAAATGAGTTATGGTTGTGAGTCCTTTTACAATGTAGAGGAAGTTAGTAAGGTTGCATATGGATGGGATTTTCCTATGAATGTGGATATGGTTCGTCTAGTTCTTCATGCTTCTTTGATTGAGTAGATGAGTTAGTGACTCTAGTGCTATAGAACTCTTTTGGGTTGTAGGTGTTGTGAGAGGATAAGTTGGCTTAGGAGAAGGTCCCGATGGAGGTGTTGGATGGATGAGTAGAAAAGTTGATTAACAAGGATGTGATGTTCAATAAGGTGCTCTCAGAAGGATCATCAAGTCAAAGGTGTATCCATGGAAGCCAAAGTGGTCGTATGGGAGCAATATTCATACCTGATTCACTCTAATCAAGCCTAAGATAGCGACTAAGTTCATGTGATTTCAAGTCTTATGTTTCAGCCCCAGTGTCATCCATGTGTATTCATGTTTAAACTGGCAAATTTGTGATGAATTTACACCTATGTTGAGATTTTGAAAATTATGTTTTAAATGTAATGCTGCATTCTTATTGGGCTTAATTTGTTTATGCTCACAGTTATATTGTATGTCCCTTTAATATTCAGTGACGAATGTTCCCAAGGGAAGATATTGAAACGACCCCAAAAAGGGCCCAAAAATGTGCCTCGAAAGTGCCCCAAATCGTAATTTCTATATATCTCAAAATCCATGCGTGATATCAAAAATCTGACTTCATATTCTTATTGAGGCGGTCAAAGTTAAGGGGAAAAGGGTCTTACCCCAATTTAAGAGCAACTGTAGCAAAATTTGAAAATCGCAAAAATGCGATTTCTAGAGATGATCCATGCCCCTGGCGCGACACGGCAAGGTCGCGCTCCTATGCATTTTTTGTCAAATTTTTCTATCTCAGTCTAAGACTTTTGGCTCTTGGGCCTAAGTGTTGTCAAACATGAAAATATCCATATTTAGCAATATTTTACCCTCATATCATCCAAAACATTCCCTAATACTCACTTAAACACTTACCCATATTTTCACTCCTAAATTCAAGTCTCAAAACCTCTTCCAGATCTAAGGATTTCCTTCAACGTTCTTCTTCAATCTTCAAGTCTCCACCTCCAATCTTCATCAATTTCATCTCCAAGCTAAGGTATGTGGGTTTCAATCATTTGTTACTTTCACCCATAGTGCTCAATACTCTTTTTTACTTAAAATATATGATTTAGATTGATTTACTCATGGGTCTGGATTATTATAAATTCCACCGTATAGTAAATTGGTGTTTCTTGATAGTATGATTGTTTTAGTATGTTTTGTGCTATGAATCTAAGATTTATTGAAAGGATTGGTGAAAGGTTTTGATGTTTATTGCTTAAGGATGTTACCAAGTATCTATTGAAGCTTTTACATTTAATTTACTATAATGATTTCACTCTTTAATTGCATGGTTTTACACTAGCACTACACAATCTCTACGTGTTTGATAAAATATCCGATTATGGTTTCTTAAGGAATTGAAGGTCCAATGTTTGAGATATGATATAGTTGATGTTATGACGATGAAGTGAGCTTATGTAAATGACATATTCTATATAAAGTGTTGCATTAGACCATTCCCAATTCTTTGGGGCTAAAAGTCCGGATAACTGAGATGGGGATTTATACTGTTCAACCATGTGAGGGGTTTGCACTTTGCCACCAAGGTAATAGTGTGAGATTATCATCAACCATACGAGGGGTTTGTACTTCACCACCAGGGTGATGGGGTAAGATCATCATCAACCAACCAAGGGGTTCATACTTTGGAAATCTTACTTGGTCTCTTCTACACATATGATATCCTATATAAGTATGAGTTACTTAAGCATGTTTTACGTAAGCATTGATCATACATGCCATATTATTATATGATGACTATTTGCCTATTTTTATCCATTTTGATTATGATTCCCATCTCTTGTTGCATTGCATCCTACATACTTAGTACTTTCAAATGAACTAATGCATACTATTGCCTACATTATATCTCCATGTAAGAATCGGAGCCTGAGATGATCATCATCCTCTATGTGGCTAGCTCGGTATCATTCAAGATAGTTACTGAGTCCTCCATTCTTGGGACGTTGGTCTATGATTCTCTCATTATGCATTGAGACACTCTTCTTTATTTCCTATTTTGACAATGAGGGTGAACCTAGTTGCTTCTTCTTGGACTCCACTCTTATCTATGTAGTAGAGGTGTTGTTGGATGTGCTATGTATCTATGTTATGTGCCTTGACACTTTCTTCTCTGGGTGTAGATGTTATGCAAACTTTCCCTTAGTCCAAATTCCTCTTTTTTATGTTTCTTCTGTTAGTTTACATTGCTTCTGTGACCAAAGAAGTGTAATAATATGCTATGAGGCATCTTTAGGGTTCCATCGGGTTCCCCATTCACCGGTCACATCTAGGCCCTAGGCTTTGGTTGTGACAAACCTCTAAGTAAATGATTAAATCATCTCAATAAGACTAGTAAGGTTGAAACTAGCCTAAAATAAATATTCAACTCACCACAAATCAAACTCTAGTCTATGAAGCCTCTATGAACTGTTCAATGTAGCCAATGGCAGACCCATGGTGGCCTAAACAAAAAAGAAATCTAATATGAAGTCTAACTCTAAAAAGTAAGATAAAAAAAATCATGTGCATCTTTTGAAGCCAATGAGGACTCGCTAATCAGCTGATGTGTGAAATAAATCTTTGCTAGAGAGCCTATTGATGATCTTTAGTACCTGTCCCTAGTATCATGAAATGATGTCATCCAAATGGATGTTAGTACGTGTAATGTATAAGTAAGTAAAATAGAAAATGAAACATGCATCAAGGTATAATACTATCAACTCAGATAACTCAAATCAATAGATCAAGAACTCAATTAGCATGTCAAATATCTATCTAAAGCAAGAATAAAGAGTAGACAATGACCCATCAATAGAATTCAATCCAATCTGAATTAAATACAACCTAATCAAAGTACTATCAGTATAGAACCTATATGGGAGTTTCTCCTATCTAACAACAATCACTTAAGAGCCAGTGATTGTACAATAATTCCGTTGATATTGCCATAGTCATTCCATACTTGCTAGGTAAAGATCGAATAAAATCCATAATAGATTTATTCAATCAAGTTTTCTATTATTTTAGGGATATCCAATCAAGAGGGGACATCTAATTGAATGGTCCAATCCTCACCTATGCTTGGCGACATAGTTAATGAGTTTGACTTAGGCTTACTCTTACTCATTTAGGTGCTTGATACTCCTCCCAATACTCTATGCTCAAAAGAAAATCTATGTCAATCAATTAGATCAAATAGTCTCATAATGAATCTCATCAATCCATCAGCGCTATCAGAATCGGGCCATTCAACCTATCAACCATCAAATCAACTAAATTCTCAATGATATCCTTCAAAAGAGCTTAGACCAATCATTAAGAGGACCATTAATAAGACCAATATTTAGTGTAAATTATGGGAATTCTTAGGACCACCAAGTTCTATCAACCTATCATCATGGTAACATCACAATCAAATTCAACATCTCAAATCAAGGCTTTAGGCTAAATTCCTAGGCCCATTCATTCAATCTTGTATAAAATAACATATAGGGTTTATGCAACAACTCATATTAAGTATTTAATCAATAAAATAAACTTTATGATAATTTTCAACATATGAAAATATGTAGAATGTATATAATTTAGAAGAAAACCTTCAAGAAACATGCATGGGGACTTAATACATTTACAATCTTGCTATTACCATCAATAAGGGAACACAAAAGGATAATTCCATACTATAGTTTAGCCTTACATACTTGGTATGGGTTTTAACAATCAACTTTGGAAGAGTTCATTCTCAATTCCCTTGAACCCTCGCTCTTCCTCTCTTCTCCTTAGCCCTAGTCATGGTTAAAAGTTTTAAAAGGCTAAGGAATGGGTGAAAACACTTTTTATGCTCAAAAGGATATATTTTGATCATGGTTTAAGTTTAGGAGGTGTTGGGAAAGTTTTGGAATGCCCCTCATCAAGAATTGAAAATGTTTCCCTCGTTGTACCTTGTCTGCATCATGGACTTGGTCTTTTTGGGGTTCTTTGCCAAAAATTTTCTTATCGAGTTTTCTAATCCCATTGAAAGTTTTGGGATCACAACTAGGTGTAAATTTGTGAAAAGGATGTGGACATGTCATGCACTTCGCTAGAATTGCATTTTTGTTTCTAAAAATTATGTTTTGATCTAGTTGATTTAAAAATCAATCAGGACCCTTTTCCTACATAATTTTTCACACTGATCACATTTCCTTCCTTGGATTTGCTGATAGAGTTTGGTAAGATACGTTATACAAGTGTCTCTTATCTAAGGATATTCTGGTAATTTTATCGGATATTAAATTATCTCTCCTTTGGAATCATTCATCCTCAAATGAAGAGTAACTAAAGATGAACTCATGGCATGAACAATAATAAAGACTCCTCTCGACAATTAATCAACCAATCAAACTATCAACCAATTAATAGACAAATCAACTCAAGTTAAGGGTTGGTTATTACCTTCATCATTCTGATTATTAGTCATGAATAGATGTGGGTATTTGGCTTTTATATCCTCGTCAGCTTCCCACATGGATTTCTCAACAAATTAATTTCTCCATAGGACTTTGACTGAGGCTATCTATTTGGTTCACAACTTGTGCACCTGACAATCAAGAATTTGGACTAGAACCTCTTCATAGTATAGGCTACCATTTACTCCAATACTCTCAATAGGTATTACCAATGAAGGATCTCCTAAGCATTTCTTCAACATCGAGACATGAAAAACTAGATGAATCGCGTCTAGCTCAGAAAGTAACTCTAACTGATAAGTAGCCTTCCCAATCCTCTTCAAAATTTTATAGGGGCTAATAAATTGAGGACTTAGCTTCCCCTTTTTCTCAAATTTCATGTCACTGTTTATGGATGACACTTTTAAGAATACTTTATTATTAACCTCAAACTCTAGGTCTCTTCTTCTCACATCAGTATAAGATGTCTATCGACTTTGTGCAGTCTTCAACCTTTCTCTAATAACCTTCACCTTCTCCATAGATTGATGAACCATGTCTGGACCAATTAACTTGGCTTTACCAACTTCAAACATCCTAATAAGTAATCTACATCTCCTCCTATACAAAGTCTTATAGGGAGCCATTTGAATACTTGCGTGATAGCTATTGATATTTGCAAACTCTATGAAAGGTAGGTGATTATCCCAATTACCCATAAAGTCAAGGAGACATGCCCTCTATATATCCTCCAATGTCTGAATTGTACATTCTGCTTGGCGATCTATTTGAGGATGAAAGGCAGTACTTAGGTTTATCTTAGAACCCAATCCTTACTAAAATGATCTCCAAAATTGAGATGTGAATTGAGCTTCTCTATCTATGATGATGGATAGGGGAACTCCATCCAACCTAGCAATCATGCAGATGTACAACTTGCAATACACTTTTGCAGGGTCGGTCATCTTAACCATTATGAATGAGCTAATTCAGTCATCCTATCCACAATCACCCATATCAAGCCATCTTGATTTTAAGATGTTGGTAGATCGATAGTGAATTCCATATTGATCATCTCTATTTCCATTCAGGAATCTCAAAGTTCTGAGCCAATCCACATGGTTTTTTACGCTTAACTTTAACTTGTTGATAATTTGGGCACTTGGAATCGAACTTAGTAATATCATTCTTCATTCCACTCAACTAATAAGCATCCCTCATGTCGTGGTATATCTTAGTAGAGCCACGATGAATGGAGTATCTAGAGATGTGGGCCTTAGCCATAATTCTATCTTGAACACTATCAAAATTATATACACACATTCTATTCTGTATCTCAATACACTATCTCCCCCTTTGCAGAAAATCATCACCTTCTGTTTATGGAAAACATCCTTCAATTGTATTAGAACAAGATCTTGGTCTTTCTTTTCTTGCAACTCCGCTACAAAATATGAAGCAGGCCCATTTTGGACATTGACTCCTCCTTCATCATTCTCTTCGAGTTCCCCATCAGGCCAATCTATGCACTTCCTTAGGCAGCTTTTCTTTCATTTCCTCAACATGGTTAGTACTACCTATGAAAAACCTGCTAAGAGCAAAAGCAATAATGTTAGCTTTACTTGGATGGTAGAGAATACTCATGTCACAGACCTTGAGCAACTCGAAGCATCTCCTCTTGCACAGGTTGAGCTCTTTTTGGCTGAAGAAGTATTGCAGGCTCTTGTGGTCAGTCAACATATCCACATGTACTCTGTATACGTAGTGGTGCCAAATCTAAAAGTTCCAATACCACCACTAGCAACTCAAGATCACAGGTTGGATAGTGCTTCTCATAAAACTTAAGTTGTTTAGAAGCATAATATGTCACTTTTCTCCTTTGTATCAATAAATAACCCAATCTCACTCTTGATGCATCACAATATATAACAAAATCCTCTATCATATCAGGCAAGATCAAAACTATTACAGTATTTAGTCTTGTTTGTAGATCTTGGAAGCTCTTCTCACATTTGTTGGACAACTAAAACTTGACCTTTTTCTGTGTTAGTCTATTCAATAGTGAGGGTATGGAAGAAAATCCTTCAGTGAATTTGTGGTAGTAGCTTGCCAACTCTAAGAATCTTCTTATGTCGATTGGAGAAGCTGGTCTAGGCCTGCTTTTAACCACCTCAATGATGTTGCCTAAGTTACACTTCTTTTTATAGGATAAAATGGTCGCTATGAAGAAATAGAACCTAACAAAGGTTAGGGTAAAACCTGTCACGAACCCAGCCTAGGGCCTAGATGTGAAATGGTGAATGGGGAACTAAAAGGGACCCTAATCAAACCTTATAACATATCATTACACATCTTTGGTCGGGGAAGCAATAAAATAACAATAGGACATAGCAAAGATTGGATTCGGGGCTAAGGGACATCTTTTATATCATAAAACATCATACAGTCAAAGAGAGTTAAGGCTCATAGCAACATTACATAACTTGTCCAACAACACATCTAAACATAGAACTTAGTGGGGGCTATGACAAGCAACTGTGCTCACCCTCATAGTTAAAACATACAATAAAGGAAAGAGAAACTATACATAGCATAAATCTAGATAAGTATGTCCTCGAAGTTAAGGACTCACCAACTTGCTTTGAGAGATATCGTACGAGCCATGTGAAACCATAGAATATGCATTAGTAC